>JAJOZX010020994.1:0-22034 GCA_023014485.1 Bathynomus jamesi
GTGGTGAGCTGTGGTGGTTTGCAGTCATACTCAAACCAGCCTAGCTGCATTGTTTGCTATGTAGTGTATTTTGTATAGGGCGGCGCTTTATTGCATTTTTGTAAGCGATTTCCGTCTGGTACCGTGATCGGTAAGCAGACACAGGCACAAATAAGGGGAACTGTTATGTTCGCCTCTTCATTAAAACCTTTCGTACGTGAAATATATTTTTAGGCATTTTAGTGAATAAAGGAGGATATGTTGTAGGGTTTTATATCTATGGGCGTTATCGTCACATAGATACGTAAAATATAGATAAAAGTAAGGATAGGTGTAGGGGCCCATTTATAAGGGCCGTTGGGGAGGGAGTGCAACTCACTATGCAGCAACCTCCCGTGGTGAGTTGTGGGTGGTTTGCAGTTCATACTCAAACCAGCTAGGCGCTGCATTGTTAGCTATGGAGTTTATTATAGGACGTGCTTTATTGGATTTTAGTATGAGAATTCCGTCTGGTATCGTGATCGGTACGCAGACACAGGCAGACGAATAAGTAGAACTCTTATGTTCGTTCGTGATTAAAAGTTTTGTTACGTGAAATATGTTTTTAGGCAGGTTAAGACGAGGATATCGTGTAAGGTTTTATATCTGTGGGCGTTATTGCCACATAGATAGAATAAAATATAACGAAAGATAAAGATAGCGGTAGTGGCATATTTATAATGGCCTATGGGAGGGAAAGGGTGCAACTCATCATGTATCTACCTCCCCGTGGTGAGCTGTGTGTGGTTTGCAGTTCATACTCAGACCAGCTAGGAGCTGCATTGTTTGCTATGTAGTTATTTAGTATAGGCGACGCTTTATTGAATTTTAGTAAGCGATTTCCGTCTGTCACCGTGATCGGTTCCAAGACACAGGCACACAAATAAGGGGAACTCTTATGTTCGCTCTTGATTAATACCTTTCGTACGTGAAATATATTTTTAGGCAGGTTAAGACAAGGATATCGTATAAGCTTTTATATCTGTGGGCGTTATCGCCACATAGAGAGCATAAAATATAACATAAAAGATAAGAATAGCGGTAGTGGCATAATTATAATGGCCTTTGGAAAGGGAAAGGGTGCAACTCTCCATGTAGCTCCCTCCCCGTGGTGAGCTGTGTGTGGTTTGCAGTTCATACTCAGACCAGCTAGGAGCTGCATTGTTTGCTATGTAGTTTATTTTGAAGAGGCGGCGCTTTATTGCATTTTTGTAAGCGATTTTCGTCTGGTACCGTGATCGGTAAGCAGACACAGGCACACAAATAAGGGGAACTGTTATGTTCTCTCTTCATTAAAACCTTTCGTACGTGAAATATATTTTAGGCAGGTTAAGCCAAGGATATCGTATAAGCTTTTATATCTGTGGGCGTTATCGCCACATAGATAGCATAGAATATAAGATAAAAGATAAGGATAGCGGTAGTGTCATAATTATAATGGCCTTTGGGAAGCTAAAGGGTGCAACTCACCATGTAGCTCCCTCCCCGTGGTGAGCTGTGTGTGGTTTGCAGTTCATACTTAGACCAGCCTGGAGCTGCATTGTTTGCTATGTAGTGTTTTTGTATAGGCGGCGCTTTATTGCATTTTTGTAAGCGATTTCCGTCTGGTACCGTGATCGGTAAGCAGACACAGGCACACAAAGAAGGAACTGTTATGTTCGCTCTTCATTAAAACCTTTCGTACGTGAAATATATTTTTAGGCAGGTTAAGAGGAGGATATTTGTAGGGTTTTATATCTATGGGCGTTATCGTCACATAGATACGTAAAATATAAGATAAAAGTTAAGGATAGGTGTAGGGGCCCATTTATAAGGGCCGTTGGGGAGGGAGTGCAACTCACTATGCAGCAACCTCCCCGTGGTGAGTTGTGGGTGTTTGCAGTTCATACTCAAACCAGCTAGGCGCTGCATTGTTAGCTATGGATTTATTATAGGACGTGCTTTATTGGATTTTAGTATGAGAATTCCGTCTGGTATCGTGATCGGTACGCAGACACAGGCAGACGAATAAGTAGAACTCTTATGTTCGTTCGTGATTAAAAGTTTTGTTACGTGAAATATTTTTAGGCAGGTTAAGACGAGGATATCGTGTAAGGTTTTATATCTGTGGGCGTTATTGCACATAGAATAAAATATAACGAAAGATAAAGATAGCGGAGTGGCATATTTATAATGGCCTATGGGAAGGGAAAGGGTGCAACTCATCATGTATCTACCTCCCCGTGGTGAGCTGTGTGTGGTTTGCAGTTCATACTCAGACCAGCTAGGAGCTGCATTGTTTGCTATGTACTTTATTAGTATAGGCGACGCTTTATTGAATTTTAGTAAGCGATTTCCGTCTGGCACCGTGATCGGTTCCCAGACACAGGCACACAAATAAGGGGAACTCTTATGCTCTTGATTAATAACTTTCGTACGTGAAATTATTTTTAGGCAGGTTAAGACAAGGATATCGTATAAGCTTTTATATCTGTGGCGTTATCGCCACATAGATAGCATAAAATATAACAAAATATAAGGATAGCGGTAGTGGCATATTATAATGGCCTTTGGGAAGGGAAAGGGTGCAACTCACCATGTAGCTCCCTCCCCGTGGTGAGCTGTGTGTGGTTTGCAGTTCATACTGAAACCAGCTGGAGCTGCATTGTTTGCTATGTAGTGTATTTTGTATAGGCGGCGCTTTATTGCATTTTTGTAAGCGATTTCCGTCTGGTACCGTGATCGGTAAGCAGACACAGGCACACAAATAAGGGGAACTGTTATGTTCGCTCTTCATTAAAACCTTTCGTACGTGAAAATATTTTTAGGCAGGTTAAGAGGAGGATATGTTGTAGGGTTTTATATCTATGGGCGTTATCGTCACATAGATACGTAAAATATAAGATAAAAGTAAAGGATAGGTGTAGGGGCCCATTTATAAGGGCCGTTGGGGAGGGAGTGCAACTCACTATGCAGCAACCTCCCCGTGGTGAGTTGTGGGTGGTTTGCAGTTCATACTCAAACCAGCTAGGCGCTGCATTGTTAGCTATGGAGTTTATTATAGGACGTGCTTTATTGGATTTTAGTATGAGAATTCCGTCTGGTATCGTGATCGGTACGCAGACACAGGCAGACGAATAAGTAGAACTCTTATGTTCGTTCGTGATTAAAAGTTTTGTTACGTGAAATATGTTTTAGGCAGGTTAAGACGAGGATATCGTGTAAGGTTTTATATCTGTGGGCGTTATTGCCACATAGATAGAATAAAATATAACGAAAGATAAGATAGCGGTAGTGGCATATTTATAATGGCCTATGGGAGGGAAAGGGTGCAACTCATCATGTATCTACCTCCCCGTGGTGAGCTGTGTGTGGTTTGCAGTTCATACTCAGACCAGCTAGGAGCTGCATTGTGTTGCTATGTATTATTTAGTATAGGCGACGCTTTATTGAATTTTAGTAAGCGATTTCCGTCTGTCACCGTGATCGGTTCCAGACACAGGCACACAAATAAGGGGAACTCTTATGTTCGCTCTTGATTAATACCTTTCGTACGTGAAATATATTTTTAGGCAGGTTAAGACAAGGATATCGTATAAGCTTTTATATCTGTGGGCGTTATCGCCACATAGAGAGCATAAAATATAACAAAAGATAAGAATAGCGGTAGTGGCATAATTATAATGGCCTTTGGAAGGGAAAGGGTGCAACTCTCATGTAGCTCCCTCCCGTGGTGAGCTGTGTGTGGTTTGCAGTTCATACTCAGACCAGCTAGGAGCTGCATTGTTTGCTATGTAGTTTATTTTGTATAGGCGGCGCTTTATTGCATTTTTGTAAGCGATTTTCGTCTGGTACCGTGATCGGTAAGCAGACACAGGCACACAAATAAGGGGAACTGTTATGTTCTCTTCATTAAAACCTTTCGTACGTGAAATATATTTTTAGGCAGGTTAAGCCAAGGATATCGTATAAGCTTTTATATCTGTGGGCGTTATCGCCACATAGATAGCATAGAATATAAGATAAAAGATAAGGATAGCGGTAGTGTCATAATTATAATGGCCTTTGGGAAGCTAAAGGGTGCAACTCACCATGTAGCTCCCTCCCCGTGGTGAGCTGTGTGTGGTTTGCAGTTCATACAGACCAGCCTGGAGCTGCATTGTTTGCTATGTAGTGTATTTTGTATAGGCGGCGCTTTATTGCATTTTTGTAAGCGATTTCCGTCTGGTACCGTGATCGGTAAGCAGACACAGGCACACAAATAAGGGGAACTGTTATGTTCGCTCTTCATTAAAACCTTTCGTACGTGAAATATATTTTTAGGCAGGTTAAGAGGAGGATATGTGTAGGGTTTTATATCTATGGGCGTTATCGTCACATAGATACGTAAAATATAAGATAAAAGTTAAGGATAGGTGTAGGGGCCCATTTATAAGGGCCGTTGGGGAGGGAGTGCAACTCACTATGCAGCAACCTCCCCGTGGTGAGTTGTGGGTGGTTTGCAGTTCATACTCAAACCAGCTAGGCGCTGCATTGTTAGCTATGGAGTTTATTATAGGACGTGCTTGGATTTTAGTATGAGAATTCCGTCTGGTATCGTGATCGGTACGCAGACACAGGCAGACGAATAAGTAGAACTCTTATGTTCGTTCGTGATTAAAAGTTTTGTTACGTGAAATATGTTTTTAGGCAGGTTAAGACGAGGATATCGTGTAAGGTTTTATATCTGTGGGCGTTATTGCCACATAGATAGAATAAAATATAACGAAAGATAAAGATAGCGGTAGTGGCATATTTATAATGGCCTATGGGAAGGGAAAGGGTGCAACTCATCATGTATCTACCTCCCCGTGGTGAGCTGTGTGTGGTTTGCAGTTCATACTCAGACCAGCTAGGAGCTGCATTGTTTGCTATGTAGTTATTTAGTATAGGCGACGCTTTATTGAATTTTAGTAAGCGATTTCCGTCTGTCACCGTGATCGGTTCCAGACACAGGCACACAAATAAGGGGAACTCTTATGTTCGCTCTTGATTAATACCTTTCGTACGTGAAATATATTTTTAGGCAGGTTAAGACAAGGATATCGTATAAGCTTTTATATCTGTGGGCGTTATCGCCACATAGAGAGCATAAAATATAACATAAAAGATAAGAATAGCGGTAGTGGCATAATTATAATGGCCTTTGGAAAGGGAAAGGGTGCAACTCTCCATGTAGCTCCCTCCCCGTGGTGAGCTGTGTGTGGTTTGCAGTTCATACTCAGACCAGCTAGGAGCTGCATTGTTTGCTATGTAGTTTATTTTGAAGAGGCGGCGCTTTATTGCATTTTTGTAAGCGATTTTCGTCTGGTACCGTGATCGGTAAGCAGACACAGGCACACAAATAAGGGGAACTGTTATGTTCTCTCTTCATTAAAACCTTTCGTACGTGAAATATATTTTTAGGCAGGTTAAGCCAAGGATATCGTATAAGCTTTTATATCTGTGGGCGTTATCGCCACATAGATAGCATAGAATATAAGATAAAAGATAAGGATAGCGGTAGTGTCATAATTATAATGGCCTTTGGGAAGCTAAAGGGTGCAACTCACCATGTAGCTCCCTCCCCGTGGTGAGCTGTGTGTGGTTTGCAGTTCATACTTAGACCAGCCTGGAGCTGCATTGTTTGCTATGTAGTGTATTTTGTATAGGCGGCGCTTTATTGCATTTTTGTAAGCGATTTCCGTCTGGTACCGTGATCGGTAAGCAGACACAGGCACACAAAGAAGGAACTGTTATGTTCGCTCTTCATTAAAACCTTTCGTACGTGAAATATATTTTTAGGCAGGTTAAGAGGAGGATATTTGTAGGGTTTTATATCTATGGGCGTTATCGTCACATAGATACGTAAAATATAAGATAAAAGTTAAGGATAGGTGTAGGGGCCCATTTATAAGGGCCGTTGGGGAGGGAGTGCAACTCACTATGCAGCAACCTCCCCGTGGTGAGTTGTGGGTGGTTTGCAGTTCATACTCAAACCAGCTAGGCGCTGCATTGTTAGCTATGGAGTTTATTATAGGACGTGCTTTATTGGATTTTAGTATGAGAATTCCGTCTGGTATCGTGATCGGTACGCAGACACAGGCAGACGAATAAGTAGAACTCTTATGTTCGTTCGTGATTAAAAGTTTTGTTACGTGAAATATGTTTTTAGGCAGGTTAAGACGAGGATATCGTGTAAGGTTTTATATCTGTGGGCGTTATTGCCACATAGATAGAATAAAATATAACGAAAGATAAAGATAGCGGTAGTGGCATATTTATAATGGCCTATGGGAAGGGAAAGGGTGCAACTCATCATGTATCTACCTCCCCGTGGTGAGCTGTGTGTGGTTTGCAGTTCATACTCAGACCAGCTAGGAGCTGCATTGTTTGCTATGTACTTTATTTAGTATAGGCGACGCTTTATTGAATTTTAGTAAGCGATTTCCGTCTGGCACCGTGATCGGTTCCCAGACACAGGCACACAAATAAGGGGAACTCTTATGTTCACTCTTGATTAATAACTTTCGTACGTGAAATATATTTTTAGGCAGGTTAAGACAAGGATATCGTATAAGCTTTTATATCTGTGGGCGTTATCGCCACATAGATAGCATAAAATATAACAAAATATAAGGATAGCGGTAGTGGCATATTATAATGGCCTTTGGGAAGGGAAAGGGTGCAACTCACCATGTAGCTCCCTCCCCGTGGTGAGCTGTGTGTGGTTTGCAGTTCATACTGAAACCAGCCTGGAGCTGCATTGTTTGCTATGTAGTGTATTTTGTATAGGCGGCGCTTTATTGCATTTTTGTAAGCGATTTCCGTCTGGTACCGTGATCGGTAAGCAGACACAGGCACACAAATAAGGGGAACTGTTATGTTCGCTCTTCATTAAAACCTTTCGTACGTGAAATATATTTTTAGGCAGGTTAAGAGGAGGATATGTTGTAGGGTTTTATATCTATGGGCGTTATCGTCACATAGATACGTAAAATATAAGATAAAAGTTAAGGATAGGTGTAGGGGCCCATTTATAAGGGCCGTTGGGGAGGGAGTGCAACTCACTATGCAGCAACCTCCCCGTGGTGAGTTGTGGGTGGTTTGCAGTTCATACTCAAACCAGCTAGGCGCTGCATTGTTAGCTATGGAGTTTATTATAGGACGTGCTTTATTGGATTTTAGTATGAGAATTCCGTCTGGTATCGTGATCGGTACGCAGACACAGGCAGACGAATAAGTAGAACTCTTATGTTCGTTCGTGATTAAAAGTTTTGTTACGTGAAATATGTTTTTAGGCAGGTTAAGACGAGGATATCGTGTAAGGTTTTATATCTGTGGGCGTTATTGCCACATAGATAGAATAAAATATAACGAAAGATAAAGATAGCGGTAGTGGCATATTTATAATGGCCTATGGGAGGGAAAGGGTGCAACTCATCATGTATCTACCTCCCCGTGGTGAGCTGTGTGTGGTTTGCAGTTCATACTCAGACCAGCAGGAGCTGCATTGTTTGCTATGTACTTTATTTAGTATAGGCGACGCTTTATTGAATTTTAGTAAGCGATTTCCGTCTGCACCGTGATCGGTTCCCAGACACAGGCACACAAATAAGGGGAACTCTTATGTTCGCTCTTGATTAATAACTTTCGTACGTGAAATATATTTTTAGGCAGGTTAAGACAAGGATATCGTATAACTTTTATATCTGTGGGCGTTATCGCCACATAGAGAGCATAAAATATAACAAAAGATAAGAATAGCGGTAGTGGCATAATTATAATGGCCTTTGGAAGGGAAAGGGTGCAACTCTCCATGTAGCTCCCTCCCCGTGGTGAGCTGTGTGTGGTTTGCAGTTCATACTCAGACCAGCTAGGAGCTGCATTGTTTGCTATGTAGTTTATTTTGTATAGGCGGCGCTTTATTGCATTTTTGTAAGCGATTTTCGTCTGGTACCGTGATCGGTAAGCAGACACAGGCACACAAATAAGGGGAACTGTTATGTTCTCTCTTCATTAAAACCTTTCGTACGTGAAATATATTTTTAGGCAGGTTAAGCCAAGGATATCGTATAAGCTTTTATATCTGTGGGCGTTATCGCCACATAGATAGCATAGAATATAAGATAAAAGATAAGGATAGCGGTAGTGTCATAATTATAATGGCCTTTGGGAAGCTAAAGGGTGCAACTCACCATGTAGCTCCCTCCCCGTGGTGAGCTGTGTGTGGTTTGCAGTTCATACTCAGACCAGCCTGGAGCTGCATTGTTTGCTATGTAGTGTATTTTGTATAGGCGGCGCTTTATTGCATTTTTGTAAGCGATTTCCGTCTGGTACCGTGATCGGTAAGCAGACACAGGCACACAAATAAGGGGAACTGTTATGTTCGCTCTTCATTAAAACCTTTCGTACGTGAAATATATTTTTAGGCAGGTTAAGAGGAGGATATGTTGTAGGGTTTTATATCTATGGGCGTTATCGTCACATAGATACGTAAAATATAAGATAAAAGTTAAGGATAGGTGTAGGGGCCCATTTATAAGGGCCGTTGGGGAGGGAGTGCAACTCACTATGCAGCAACCTCCCCGTGGTGAGTTGTGGGTGGTTTGCAGTTCATACTCAAACCAGCTAGGCGCTGCATTGTTAGCTATGGAGTTTATTATAGGACGTGCTTTATTGGATTTTAGTATGAGAATTCCGTCTGGTATCGTGATCGGTACGCAGACACAGGCAGACGAATAAGTAGAACTCTTATGTTCGTTCGTGATTAAAAGTTTTGTTACGTGAAATATGTTTTTAGGCAGGTTAAGACGAGGATATCGTGTAAGGTTTTATATCTGTGGGCGTTATTGCCACATAGATAGAATAAAATATAACGAAAGATAAAGATAGCGGTAGTGGCATATTTATAATGGCCTATGGGAAGGGAAAGGGTGCAACTCATCATGTATCTACCTCCCCGTGGTGAGCTGTGTGTGGTTTGCAGTTCATACTCAGACCAGCAAGGAGCTGCATTGTTTGCTATGTACTTTATTTAGTATAGGCGACGCTTTATTGAATTTTAGTAAGCGATTTCCGTCTGGCACCGTGATCGGTTCCAGACACAGGCACACAAATAAGGGGAACTCTTATGTTCACTCTTGATTAATAACTTTCGTACGTGAAATATATTTTTAGGCAGGTTAAGACAAGGATATCGTATAACTTTTATATCTGTGGGCGTTATCGCCACATAGAGAGCATAAAATATAACAAAAGATAAGAATAGCGGTAGTGGCATAATTATAATGGCCTTTGGAAGGGAAAGGGTGCAACTCTCCATGTAGCTCCCTCCCGTGGTGAGCTGTGTGTGGTTTGCAGTTCATACTCAGACCAGCTAGGAGCTGCATTGTTTGCTATGTAGTTTATTTTGTAAGAGGCGGCGCTTTATTGCATTTTTGTAAGCGATTTTCGTCTGGTACCGTGATCGGTAAGCAGACACAGGCACACAAATAAGGGGAACTGTTATGTTCTCTCTTCATTAAAACCTTTCGTACGTGAAATATATTTTTAGGCAGGTTAAGCCAAGGATATCGTATAAGCTTTTATATCTGTGGGCGTTATCGCCACATAGATAGCATAGAATATAAGATAAAAGATAAGGATAGCGGTAGTGTCATAATTATAATGGCCTTTGGGAAGCTAAAGGGTGCAACTCACCATGTAGCTCCCTCCCCGTGGTGAGCTGTGTGTGGTTTGCAGTTCATACTTAGACCAGCCTGGAGCTGCATTGTTTGCTATGTAGTGTATTTTGTATAGGCGGCGCTTTATTGCATTTTTGTAAGCGATTTCCGTCTGGTACCGTGATCGGTAAGCAGACACAGGCACACAAATAAGGAACTGTTATGTTCGCTCTTCATTAAAACCTTTCGTACGTGAAATATATTTTTAGGCAGGTTAAGAGGAGGATATTTTGGTTTTATATCTATGGGCGTTATCGTCACATAGATACGTAAAATATAAGATAAAAGTTAAGGATAGGTGTAGGGGCCCATTTATAAGGGCCGTTGGGGAGGGAGTGCAACTCACTATGCAGCAACCTCCCGTGGTGAGTTGTGGGTGGTTTGCAGTTCATACTCAAACCAGCTAGGCGCTGCATTGTTAGCTATGGAGTTTATTATAGGACGTGCTTTATTGGATTTAGTATGAGAATTCCGTCTGGTATCGTGATCGGTACGCAGACACAGGCAGACGAATAAGTAGAACTCTTATGTTCGTTCGTGATTAAAAGTTTTGTTACGTGAAATATGTTTTTAGCAGGTTAAGACGAGGATATCGTGTAAGGTTTTTATATCTGTGGGCGTTATTGCCACATAGATAGAATAAAATATAACGAAAGATAAAGATAGCGGTAGTGGCATATATAATGGCCTATGGAAGGGAAAGGGTGCAACTCATCATGTATCTACCTCCCGTGGTGAGCTGTGTGTGGTTTGCAGTTCATACTCAGACCAGCAAGGAGCTGCATTGTTTGCTATGTTTATTTAGTATAGGCGACGCTTTATTGAATTTTAGTAAGCGATTTCCGTCTGCACCGTGATCGGTTCCAAGACACAGGCACACAAATAAGGGAACTCTTATGTTCACTCTTGATTAATAACTTTCGTACGTGAAATATATTTTTAGGCAGGTTAAGACAAGGATATCGTATAAGCTTTTATATCTGTGGCGTTATCGCCACATAGGATAGCATAAAATATAACATAAAAGATAAGAATAGCGGTAGTGGCATAATATAATGGCCTTTGGAAGGGAAAGGGTGCAACTCCATGTAGCTCCCTCCCCGTGGTGAGCTGTGTGTGGTTTGCAGTTCATACTCAGACCAGCTAGGATGCATTGTTTGCTATGTAGTATTTGTATAGGCGGCGCTTTATTGCATTTTTGTAAGCGATTTTCGTCTGGTACCGTGATCGGTAAGCAGACACAGGCACACAAATAAGGGGAACTGTTATGTTCGCTCTTCATTAAAACCTTTCGTACGTGAAATATATTTTTAGGCAGGTTAAGAGGAGGATATGTTGTAGGGTTTTATATCTATGGGCGTTATCGTCACATAGATACGTAAAATATAAGATAAAAGTAAGGATAGGTGTAGGGGCCCATTTATAAGGGCCGTTGGGGAGGGAGTGCAACTCACTATGCAGCAACCTCCCCGTGGTGAGTTGTGGGTGGTTTGCAGTTCATACTCAAACCAGCTAGGCGCTGCATTGTTAGCTATGGAGTTTATTATAGGACGTGCTTTATTGGATTTTAGTATGAGAATTCCGTCTGGTATCGTGATCGGTACGCAGACACAGGCAGACGAATAAGTAGAACTCTTATGTTCGTTCGTGATTAAAAGTTTTGTTACGTGAAATATGTTTTTAGGCAGGTTAAGACGAGGATATCGTGTAAGGTTTTATATCTGTGGGCGTTATTGCCACATAGATAGAATAAAATATAACGAAAGATAAAGATAGCGGTAGTGGCATATTTATAATGGCCTATGGGAGGGAAAGGGTGCAACTCTCATGTATCTACCTCCCGTGGTGAGCTGTGTGTGGTTTGCAGTTCATACTCAGACCAGCAAGGAGCTGCATTGTTTGCTATGTATTTATTTAGTATAGGCGACGCTTTATTGAATTTTAGTAAGCGATTTCCGTCTGGCACCGTGATCGGTTCCCAGACACAGGCACACAAATAAGGGAACTCTTATGTTCGCTCTTGATTAATAACTTTCGTACGTGAAATATTTTTAGGCAGGTTAAGACAAGGATATCGTATAAGCTTTTATATCTGTGGGCGTTATCGCCACATAGAGAGCATAAAATATAACAAAAGATAAGAATAGCGGTAGTGGCATAATTATAATGGCCTTTGGAAGGGAAAGGGTGCAACTCTCATGTAGCTCCCTCCCCGTGGTGAGCTGTGTGTGGTTTGCAGTTCATACTCAGACCAGCTAGGAGCTGCATTGTTTGCTATGTAGTTTATTTTGTATAGGCGGCGCTTTATTGCATTTTTGTAAGCGATTTTCGTCTGGTACCGTGATCGGTAAGCAGACACAGGCACACAAATAAGGGAACTGTTATGTTCTCTCTTCATTAAAACCTTTCGTACGTGAAATATATTTTTAGGCAGGTTAAGCCAAGGATATCGTATAAGCTTTTATATCTGTGGGCGTTATCGCCACATAGATAGCATAGAATATAAGATAAAAGATAAGGATAGCGGTAGTGTCATATTATAATGGCCTTTGGGAAGCTAAAGGGTGCAACTCACCATGTAGCTCCCTCCCCGTGGTGAGCTGTGTGTGGTTTGCAGTTCATACTCAAACCAGCCTGGAGCTGCATTGTTTGCTATGTAGTGTATTTTGTATAGGCGGCGCTTTATTGCATTTTTGTAAGCGATTTCCGTCTGGTACCGTGATCGGTAAGCAGACACAGGCACACAAATAAGGGAACTGTTTGTTCGCTCTTCATTAAAACCTTTCGTACGTGAAATATATTTTTAGGCAGGTTAAGAGGAGGATATGTTGTAGGGTTTTATATCTATGGGCGTTATCGTCACATAGATACGTAAAATATAAGATAAAAGTTAAGGATAGGTGTAGGGGCCCATTTATAAGGGCCGTTGGGGAGGGAGTGCAACTCACTATGCAGCAACCTCCCGTGGTGAGTTGTGGGTGGTTTGCAGTTCATACTCAAACCAGCTAGGCGCTGCATTGTTAGCTATGGAGTTTATTATAGGACGTGCTTTATTGGATTTTAGTATGAGAATTCCGTCTGGTATCGTGATCGGTACGCAGACACAGGCAGACGAATAAGTAGAACTCTTATGTTCGTTCGTGATTAAAGTTTTGTTACGTGAAATATGTTTTTAGGCAGGTTAAGACGAGGATATCGTGTAAGGTTTTATATCTGTGGGCGTTATTGCCACATAGATAGAATAAAATATAACGAAAGATAAAGATAGCGGTAGTGGCATATTTATAATGGCCTATGGGAAGGGAAAGGGTGCAACTCATCATGTATCTACCTCCCCGTGGTGAGCTGTGTGTGTGTTTGCAGTTCATACTCAGACCAGCAAGGAGCTGCATTGTTTGCTATGTAGTTATTTAGTATAGGCGACGCTTTATTGAATTTTAGTAAGCGATTTCCGTCTCACCGTGATCGGTTCCAGACACAGGCACACAAATAAGGGAACTCTTATGTTCGCTCTTGATTAATACCTTTCGTACGTGAAATATATTTTTAGGCAGGTTAAGACAAGGATATCGTATAACTTTTATATCTGTGGGCGTTATCGCCACATAGAGAGCATAAAATATAACATAAAAGATAAGAATAGCGGTAGTGGCATAATTATAATGGCCTTTGGAAAGGGAAAGGTGCAACTCTCCATGTAGCTCCCTCCCCGTGGTGAGCTGTGTGTGGTTTGCAGTTCATACTCAGACCAGCTAGGAGCTGCATTGTTTGCTATGTAGTTTATTTTGAAGAGGCGGCGCTTTATTGCATTTTTGTAAGCGATTTTCGTCTGGTACCGTGATCGGTAAGCAGACACAGGCACACAAATAAGGGAACTGTTATGTTCTCTCTTCATTAAAACCTTTCGTACGTGAAATATATTTTTAGGCAGGTTAAGCCAAGGATATCGTATAAGCTTTTATATCTGTGGGCGTTATCGCCACATAGATAGCATAGAATATAGATAAAAGATAAGGATAGCGGTAGTGTCATAATTATAATGGCCTTTGGGAAGCTAAAGGGTTGCAACTCACCATGTAGCTCCCTCCCCGTGGTGAGCTGTGTGTGGTTTGCAGTTCATACTTAGACCAGCCTGGAGCTGCATTGTTTGCTATGTAGTGTATTTGTATAGGCGGCGCTTTATTGCATTTTTGTAAGCGATTTCCGTCTGGTACCGTGATCGGTAAGCAGACACAGGCACACAAAGAAGGAACTGTTATGTTCGCTCTTCATTAAAACCTTTCGTACGTGAAATATATTTTTAGGCAGGTTAAGAGGAGGATATTTTGTAGGGTTTTATATCTATGGGCGTTATCGTCACATAGATACGTAAATATAAGATAAATTAAGGATAGGTGTAGGGGCCCATTTATAAGGGCCGTTGGGGAGGGAGTGCAACTCACTATGCAGCAACCTCCCCGTGGTGATTGTGGGTGGTTTGCAGTTCATACTCAAACCAGCTAGGCGCTGCATTGTTAGCTATGGAGTTTATTATAGGACGTGCTTTATTGGATTTTAGTATGAGAATTCCGTCTGGTATCGTGATCGGTACGCAGACACAGGCAGACGAATAAGTAGAACTCTTATGTTCGTTCGTGATTAAAGTTTTGTTACGTGAAATATGTTTTTTAGGCAGGTTAAGACGAGGATATCGTGTAAGGTTTTATATCTGTGGGCGTTATTGCCACATAGATAGAATAAAATATAACGAAATAAAGATAGCGGTAGTGGCATATTTATAATGGCCTATGGGAAGGAAAGGGTGCAACTCATCATGTATCTACCTCCCCGTGGTGAGCTGTGTGTGGTTTGCAGTTCATACTCAGACCAGCAAGGAGCTGCATTGTTTGCTATGTACTTTATTTAGTATAGGCGACGCTTTATTGAATTTTAGTAAGCGATTTCCGTCTGGCACCGTGATCGGTTCCCAGACACAGGCACACAAATAAGGGGAACTCTTATGTTCACTCTTGATTAATACTTTCGTACGTGAAATATATTTTTAGGCAGGTTAAGACAAGGATATCGTATAAGCTTTTATATCTGTGGGCGTTATCGCCACATAGAGAGCATAAAATATAACAAAATATAAGATAGCGGTAGTGGCATAATTATAATGGCCTTTGGAAGGGAAAGGGTGCAACTCTCCATGTAGCTCCCTCCCCGTGGTGAGCTGTGTGTGGTTTGCAGTTCATACTGAACCAGCTAGGAGCTGCATTGTTTGCTATGTAGTTATTTTTTAAGAGGCGGCGCTTTATTGCATTTTGTAAGCGATTTTCGTCTGGTACCGTGATCGGTAAGCAGACACAGGCACACAAATAAGGGGAACTGTTATGTTCTCTCTTCATTAAACCTTTCGTACGTGAAATATATTTTTAGGCAGGTTAAGCCAAGGATATCGTATAAGCTTTTATATCTGTGGGCGTTATCGCCACATAGATAGCATAGAATATAAGATAAAAGATAAGGATAGCGGTAGTGTCATAATTATAATGGCCTTTGGGAAGCTAAAGGGTGCAACTCACCATGTAGCTCCCTCCCCGTGGTGAGCTGTGTGTGGTTTGCAGTTCATACTTAGACCAGCCTGGAGCTGCATTGTTTGCTATGTAGTGTATTTTGTATAGGCGGCGCTTTATTGCATTTTTGTAAGCGATTTCCGTCTGGTACCGTGATCGGTAAGCAGACACAGGCACACAAAGAAGGGGAACTGTTATGTTCGCTCTTCATTAAAACCTTTCGTACGTGAAATATATTTTTAGGCAGGTTAAGAGGAGGATATGTTGTAGGGTTTTATATCTATGGGCGTTATCGTCACATAGATACGTAAAATATAAGATAAAAGTTAAGGATAGGTGTAGGGGCCCATTTATAAGGGCCGTTGGGGAGGGAGTGCAACTCACTATGCAGCAACCTCCCCGTGGTGAGTTGTGGGTGGTTTGCAGTTCATACTCAAACCAGCTAGGCGCTGCATTGTTAGCTATGGAGTTTATTATAGGACGTGCTTTATTGGATTTTAGTATGAGAATTCCGTCTGGTATCGTGATCGGTACGCAGACACAGGCAGACGAATAAGTAGAACTCTTATGTTCGTTCGTGATTAAAAGTTTTGTTACGTGAAATATGTTTTTAGGCAGGTTAAGACGAGGATATCGTGTAAGGTTTTATATCTGTGGGCGTTATTGCCACATAGATAAATAATAAAATATAACGAAAGATAAAGATAGCGGTAGTGGCATATTTATAATGGCCTATGGGAAGGGAAAGGGTGCAACTCATCATGTATCTACCTCCCCGTGGTGAGCTGTGTGTGGTTTGCAGTTCATACTCAGACCAGCTAAGCTGCATTGTTTGCTATGTAGTTATTTAGTATAGGCGACGCTTTATTGAATTTTAGTAAGCGATTTCCGTCTGTCACCGTGATCGGTTCCCAGACACAGGCACACAAATAAGGGGAACTCTTATGTTCGCTCTTGATTAATACTTTCGTACGTGAAATATATTTTTAGGCAGGTTAAGACAAGGATATCGTATAAGCTTTTATATCTGTGGGCGTTATCGCCACATAGAGAGCATAAAATATAACAAAAGATAAGAATAGCGGTAGTGGCATAATTATAATGGCCTTTGGGAAGGGAAAGGGTGCAACTCTCCATGTAGCTCCCTCCCCGTGGTGAGCTGTGTGTGGTTTGCAGTTCATACTCAGACCAGCTAGGAGCTGCATTGTTTGCTATGTAGTTTATTTTGTAAGGCGGCGCTTTATTGCATTTTTGTAAGCGATTTTCGTCTGGTACCGTGATCGGTAAGCAGACACAGGCACACAAATAAGGGAACTGTTATGTTCTCTCTTCATTAAAACCTTTCGTACGTGAAATATATTTTTAGGCAGGTTAAGCCAAGGATATCGTATAAGCTTTTATATCTGTGGGCGTTATCGCCACATAGATAGCATAGAATATAAGATAAAAGATAAGGATAGCGGTAGTGTCATAATTATAATGGCCTTTGGGAAGCTAAAGGGTGCAACTCACCATGTAGCTCCCTCCCCGTGGTGAGCTGTGTGTGGTTTGCAGTTCATACTCAGACCAGCCTGGAGCTGCATTGTTTGCTATGTAGTGTATTTTGTATAGGCGGCGCTTTATTGCATTTTTGTAAGCGATTTCCGTCTGGTACCGTGATCGGTAAGCAGACACAGGCACACAAAGAAGGGGAACTGTTATGTTCGCTCTTCATTAAAACCTTTCGTACGTGAAATATATTTTTAGGCAGGTTAAGAGGATATGTTGTAGGGTTTTATATCTATGGGCGTTATCGTCACATAGATACGTAAAATATAAGATAAAAGTAAAGGATAGGTGTAGGGGCCCATTTATAAGGGCCGTTGGGGAGGGAGTGCAACTCACTATGCAGCAACCTCCCCGTGGTGAGTTGTGGGTGGTTTGCAGTTCATACTCAAACCAGCTAGGCGCTGCATTGTTAGCTATGGAGTTTATTATAGGACGTGCTTTATTGGATTTTAGTATGAGAATTCCGTCTGGTATCGTGATCGGTACGCAGACACAGGCAGACGAATAAGTAAACTCTTATGTTCGTTCGTGATTAAAAGTTTTGTTACGTGAAATATGTTTTTAGGCAGGTTAAGACGAGGATATCGTGTAAGGTTTTATATCTGTGGGCGTTATTGCCACATAGATAGAATAAAATATAACGAAAGATAAAGATAGCGGTAGTGGCATATTTATAATGGCCTATGGGAAGGGAAAGGGTGCAACTCATCATGTATCTACCTCCCCGTGGTGAGCTGTGTGTGGTTTGCAGTTCATACTCAGACCAGCTAGGAGCTGCATTGTTTGCTATGTAGTTATTTAGTATAGGCGACGCTTTATTGAATTTTAGTAAGCGATTTCCGTCTGTCACCGTGATCGGTTCCAAGACACAGGCACACAAATAAGGGGAACTCTTATGTTCGCTCTTGATTAATACCTTTCGTACGTGAAATATATTTTTAGGCAGGTTAAGACAAGGATATCGTATAAGCTTTTATATCTGTGGGCGTTATCGCCACATAGAGAGCATAAAATATAACATAAAAGATAAGAATAGCGGTAGTGGCATAATTATAATGGCCTTTGGAAAGGGAAAGGGTGCAACTCTCCATGTAGCTCCCTCCCCGTGGTGAGCTGTGTGTGGTTTGCAGTTCATACTCAGACCAGCTAGGAGCTGCATTGTTTGCTATGTAGTTTATTTTGAAGAGCGGCGCTTTATTGCATTTTTGTAAGCGATTTTCGTCTGGTACCGTGATCGGTAAGCAGACACAGGCACACAAATAAGGGGAACTGTTATGTTCTCTCTTCATTAAAACCTTTCGTACGTGAAATATATTTTTAGGCAGGTTAAGCCAAGGATATCGTATAAGCTTTTATATCTGTGGGCGTTATCGCCACATAGATAGCATAGAATATAAGATAAAAGATAAGGATAGCGGTAGTGTCATAATTATAATGGCCTTTGGGAAGCTAAAGGGTGCAACTCACCATGTAGCTCCCTCCCCGTGGTGAGCTGTGTGTGGTTTGCAGTTCATACTTAGACCAGCCTGGAGCTGCATTGTTTGCTATGTAGTGTATTTTGTATAGGCGGCGCTTTATTGCATTTTTGTAAGCGATTTCCGTCTGGTACCGTGATCGGTAAGCAGACACAGGCACACAAAGAAGGAACTGTTATGTTCGCTCTTCATTAAAACCTTTCGTACGTGAAATATATTTTTAGGCAGGTTAAGAGGAGGATATTTTGTAGGGTTTTATATCTATGGGCGTTATCGTCACATAGATACGTAAAATATAAGATAAAAGTTAAGGATAGGTGTAGGGGCCCATTTATAAGGGCCGTTGGGGAGGGAGTGCAACTCACTATGCAGCAACCTCCCCGTGGTGAGTTGTGGGTGGTTTGCAGTTCATACTCAAACCAGCTAGGCGCTGCATTGTTAGCTATGGAGTTTATTATAGGACGTGCTTTATTGGATTTTAGTATGAGAATTCCGTCTGGTATCGTGATCGGTACGCAGACACAGGCAGACGAATAAGTAGAACTCTTATGTTCGTTCGTGATTAAAAGTTTTGTTACGTGAAATATGTTTTTAGGCAGGTTAAGACGAGGATATCGTGTAAGGTTTTATATCTGTGGGCGTTATTGCCACATAGATAGAATAAAATATAACGAAAGATAAAGATAGCGGTAGTGGCATATTTATAATGGCCTATGGGAAGGGAAAGGGTGCAACTCATCATGTATCTACCTCCCCGTGGTGAGCTGTGTGTGGTTTGCAGTTCATACTCAGACCAGCAGGAGCTGCATTGTTTGCTATGTACTTTATTTAGTATAGGCGACGCTTTATTGAATTTTAGTAAGCGATTTCCGTCTGGCACCGTGATCGGTTCCCAGACACAGGCACACAAATAAGGGGAACTCTTATGTTCACTCTTGATTAATAACTTTCGTACGTGAAATATTTTTAGGCAGGTTTAAGACAAGGATATCGTATAAGCTTTTATATCTGTGGGCGTTATCGCCACATAGATAGCATAAAATATAACATAAAATATAAGGATAGCGGTAGTGGCATATTATAATGGCCTTTGGGAAGGGAAAGGGTGCAACTCACCATGTAGCTCCCTCCCCGTGGTGAGCTGTGTGTGGTTTGCAGTTCATACTGAAACCAGCCTGGAGCTGCATTGTTTGCTATGTAGTGTATTTTGTATAGGCGGCGCTTTATTGCATTTTTGTAAGCGATTTCCGTCTGGTACCGTGATCGGTAAGCAGACACAGGCACACAAATAAGGGGAACTGTTATGTTCGCTCTTCATTAAAACCTTTCGTACGTGAAATATATTTTTAGGCAGGTTAAGAGGAGGATATGTTGTAGGGTTTTATATCTATGGGCGTTATCGTCACATAGATACGTAAAATATAAGATAAAAGTTAAGGATAGGTGTAGGGGCCCATTTATAAGGGCCGTTGGGAGGAGTGCAACTCACTATGCAGCAACCTCCCCGTGGTGAGTTGTGGGTGGTTTGCAGTTCATACTCAAACCAGCTAGGCGCTGCATTGTTAGCTATGGAGTTTATTATAGGACGTGCTTTATTGGATTTTAGTATGAGAATTCCGTCTGGTATCGTGATCGGTACGCAGACACAGGCAGACGAATAAGTAGAACTCTTATGTTCGTTCGTGATTAAAAGTTTTGTTACGTGAAATATGTTTTAGGCAGGTTAAGACGAGGATATCGTGTAAGGTTTTATATCTGTGGGCGTTATTGCCACATAGATAGAATAAAATATAACGAAAGATAAAGATAGCGGTAGTGGCATATTATATAATGGCCTTGGGAGGGAAAGGGTGCAACTCATCATGTATCTACCTCCCCGTGGTGAGCTGTGTGTGGTTTGCAGTTCATACTCAGACCAGCTAGGAGCTGCATTGTTTGCTATGTACTTTATTTAGTATAGGCGACGCTTTATTGAATTTTAGTAAGCGATTTCCGTCTGGCACGTGATCGGTTCCAGACACAGGCACACAAATAAGGGAACTCTTATGTTCGCTCTTGATTAATAATTTCGTACGTGAAATATATTTTTAGGCAGGTTAAGACAAGGATATCGTATAAACTTTTATATCTGTGGGCGTTATCGCCACATAGAGAGCATAAAATATAACATAAAGATAAGAATAGCGGTAGTGGCATATTATAATGGCCTTTGGGAAGGGAAAGGGTGCAACTCTCCATGTAGCTCCTCCCCGTGGTGAGCTGTGTGTGGTTTGCAGTTCATACTCAGACCAGCTAGGAGCTGCATTGTTTGCTATGTAGTTTATTTTGTATAGGCGGCGCTTTATTGCATTTTTGTAAGCGATTTTCGTCTGGTACCGTGATCGGTAAGCAGACACAGGCACACAAATAAGGGGAACTGTTATGTTCTCTCTTCATTAAAACCTTTCGTACGTGAAATATATTTTTAGGCAGGTTAAGCCAAGGATATCGTATAAGCTTTTATATCTGTGGGCGTTATCGCCACATAGATAGCATAAATATAGATAAAAGATAAGGATAGCGTAGTGTCATAATTATAATGGCCTTTGGGAAGGAAAGGGTGCAACTCACCATGTAGCTCCCTCCCCGTGGTGAGCTGTGTGTGGTTTGCAGTTTCATACTCAGACCAGCCTGGAGCTGCATTGTTTGCTATGTAGTGTTATTTTGTATAGGCGGCGCTTTATTGCATTTTTGTAAGCGATTTTCCGTCTGGTACCGTGATCGGTAAGCAGACACAGGCACACAAAAAGGGGAACTGTTATGTTCGCTCTTCATTAAAACCTTTCGTACGTGAAATATATTTTTAGGCAGGTTAAGAGGAGGATATGTTGTAGGGTTTTATATCTATGGGCGTTATCGTCACATAGATACGTAAAATATAAGATAAAAGTTAAGGATAGGTGTAGGGGCCCATTATAAGGGCCGTTGGGGAGGGAGTGCAACTCACTATGCAGCAACCTCCCCGTGGTGAGTTGTGGGTGGTTTGCAGTTCATACTCAAACCAGCTAGGCGCTGCATTGTTAGCTATGGAGTTTATTATAGGCGTGCTTTATTGGATTTTGTATGAGAATTCCGTCTGGTATCGTGATCGGTACGCAGACACAGGCAGACGATAAGTAGAACTCTTATGTTCGTTCGTGATTAAAAGTTTTGTTACGTGAAATATGTTTTTAGGCAGGTTAAGACGAGGATATCGTGTAAGGTTTTATATCTGTGGGCGTTATTGCCACATAGATAGAATAAAATATAACGAAAGATAAAGATAGCGGTAGTGGCATATTATAATGGCCTATGGGAAGGGAAGGGTGCAACTCATCATGTATCTACCTCCCCGTGGTGAGCTGTGTGTGGTTTGCAGTTCATACTCAGACCAGCTAGGAGCTGCATTGTTTGCTATGTAGTTATTTAGTATAGGCGGACGCTTTATTGATTTTAGTAAGCGATTTCCGTCTGGCACCGTGATCGGTTCCAAGACACAGGCACACAAATAAGGGGAACTCTTATGTTCGCACTCTGATTAATACTTTCGTACGTGAAATATATTTTTAGGCAGGTTAAGACAAGGATATCGTATAAGCTTTTATATCTGTGGGCGTTATCGCCACATAGATAGCATAAAATATAACATAAAAGATAAATAGCGGTAGTGGCATAATATAATGGCCTTTGGAAGGGAA
>JAJOZX010020995.1:2500-7500 GCA_023014485.1 Bathynomus jamesi
TTTTTCCATGTTTTAAGATCCAATTTTTAGACAATCTTTAATGTAGCCCTAAAATATTGTAAAAGTGAATGAAATTCATGAAATGATATATACCAACATTAAATACTATGCAAATTTTAGCTTAAAAATCGCATCATTTAAGCTATTTTTAGATGTAGAAATGAAAATGGGAATATAAATTAGGATCTATACGGTTGAATTTTTTTCTAAATATTTAACTGGAATTAGTAATTTTTGGCTATAATACGCTTTAGTTTATGGTTTTGTACAAAATATATCGAAAACTAGACAAAAATCGTCAATAAAATTTCACTAAAATTCGTTCCTAATGAAATGAAAATTATTTGTTTCGCCTAAAACCGTGCTGCGTATTTCTAACTAGTTTATGCAATTCTAAGTGTTCGACTATACGATCCCTAATTATTGATTCCAGTAGCTTACCCACAACAGACGTTAAAGTGATTGGCCTATAATTTCCCCCCGCACCTTTATCGCCTTTCTTAAAGATAGGTGTTACGTTTGCTAACTTGAAATTATCTGCTACGCAGCCCTCAGAACTAGACGTATTAAAAATCTTTGTTAGCGGCACAACAATGCTATCTTTTAATTCTTTTAGTTGTATGGGATATATGGAATCCGGCCCCGGTGATTTACGCATTTTCATTTTACCAATATAGCGCATTACCTCCCCTTCACTAACCACGATATTATCCAAAATATTACCATTATCAAAAGGTATTATGTCTATGACCGTAGGGATATTCGTTACATCTTCTATAGTAAAAACTGACGTAAAAAATTCGTTTAGCAAGGTAGCCATTTCCTTGTTTTCAGAAACTAGATCTCCGTTTACATTTTTCAAAGGCCCACAAGACACTTTTTACTGGATTTCTATTATTGACGTATTGAAAGAATCGCTTGGGGTTTTCTTTATCGTCACGTGCTATGGAGATTTCAAATTCGCGCTTGGACTTTTTTATTACACTTTTCGCTTCACGCCTTAGAGATATGTAGTTGTTTCGTAACCACAAATTGTCTTTATCGCACTTATGTAGCCTATAAGCCCTATCTCTACTCTTTATAATGTCTTCTACTCTAGAAGTAAACCACAAGGGCTTGTTGTTTACTTTCGCACGCTTAATTTTGTACGGTACACATTCCTCATTTATAGTCCTAAATACTGTATCGAACGATTCCCACATTAGTTTTGCATTGGAGTTCCCCATTACGTTTTCCCAATTAACGTGTGACAATTTATTTCGAAATTTACTAAACTCTGCTTGCTGGAAGTTAGGAATTTTAGTCGAGTTAGCTGGTTTCGAGTGACTTACTGAGAGGACAAACTCTACCATATTGTGATCGCTATTGCTTAACGGTTCTATTACTTGAAGATCAGTAATTAGCCTATCATCCGTAGTTATTACTAAATCTAAAATACTGTCCAACCTCGTAGGTTCCCCAACCTTTTGAATAAGAAAGCTATCCTCGAGAAAATTAACTAAACGATTACCTTCCGCGTCTCCCTTCATTTTATCGTAATTCACGTTGGCGCAAGTAAAATCACCCATAACTAAAGCCTGCTCACTACCTATTATTCCCTTTAGTTCACGATATAACGCTTCGTCCGTATCAGCTGTTTGATTAGGGGGCCTATATATAACTGCAACAAGAAGTTTGAAATCGTTCAATTTAAGTTCTGCTATAGTCGAATCTATCGGTTTTGGAATTGTGTGCCTTACTTCTATAACGTTCGCAATATTATCTTTGATATACAACATAACACCGCCTCCTCGCCTACCTATTCTGTTTTTAACAAAAAGTCTATAACCTTTAATTTGATACTCCCCTACAAAGTCACGAGTTTCAGTGCTAAGCCACGATTGATTTATCGCAATTATATCATAGTCTTTACAAGCTATTAAAGAAAAAAATTCGTTTCTTTTATTTCGTAGGCTACGAGCATTTAAAGATAGAACCTTCAAATTGTTTGTAATTGCGACACCTTCGCGAACGCAGGGGAAATTTGTGGAATTTACGCTGGGACCGTTCGAGTTACGGCAGCCTGAAAAGAAGAGAGTATTATGTAATAGTCTTCCTAAACGCGCAGCTCCAACGTCATTAAGATGAAGTCCATCTCCGAGGAACAAGTCCCTCCTGCCGTAGAAACTGTTCCAAAAATTCGCAAAATGCACTCCTTCCTGTTGGCAAAGAGACTTTAGGTTATTGTTAATATAGGTCGCCTTGCTGTAGAAATCGTTACGTTGGATAATTCGAGGAAGTATACCTGTTAAAACAATCTTATTAGTTTTTTCCTTTAATCGCTCTAGTAAGTCCCTGTACCAAGCCAGCAGTTCTTCCGATCTAGAATTTAAAACGTTATTAGTACCGACATTAATAACATACGTTGTGTCCTCGGAGGTACCGTCTGTAAATTGGTCAACACTATGAGTTATATCCTCCACCCTTGCACCAGGGTAGCAGTAACGGCGCCTACGACGAGGGTTTCTCCCACAGAATTCCTCGAGCTGCCCTCGAACAATGGAATCGCCAACGAGTCGTATTTCCGGTTCATCAGCATCATCGAAACCTAAAACAGAAAACATATGGTTTGTTATTACTGGTAGACATGTCTTAGGTTTTCTCAATGGGGCTCCATTACACACTCGAACGAAGAGTTGGGAACTAGGGGAAGAGAGAGGGTTATTAATACTATTTATATTATTAGTAGAAACTGAGGCAGGAGTGGTCGTAACTGGAGTCTCAAGGGATTCTAATTTTGCCGTCAGGAGCATCACCCTTTCTTCAAGCCTTACTCTGGCCTCCTTCTCACGTTCTAACTCGTTCCTCAGCACTTCCATGCTTGAGCACCACCTGCAAACTAACTGTTCATTATTATTAGCCATTGTAAACGCGTAAGCGGCAAATTTCCCTTCACAGCGACTGCAAGTACTTGACGGGGGTGCCATGCTTTTAATTAGTTAAACAACTAAAAAACAAAAACGGGCGTTTGGAAATTAATAAATTACAACGTAGGTCTACCGCGTTTTTGAAACGCAGAAACAGGTTCTCGTAACACAAATTTATACTAAATGAATATAGAATTTAGCTCCCGACAAAAGATCTGTAAAAGAAGGGTATTTATAATACTTATCTGTCCGCGATTCGACCCGACTTTTTTCCTTTTTTTCACACGGTGTGTGACCGCACTCTACCAGACCTCTCGAAGGAAGGAAAAATGAACCTTATGTCTACACGTTTTTTGATAGATTTGAAAAACAAACAAGGCAAGCCACGTGCAGTAGCCTTGGTTTGATCAAATAATATAGTACTGAATAACGTCAATAAATGAAATATATTCGTTAATAAATGATTAGCAGCACGAAGCAATTTAGTTATGAATGCACCGAACACTATTTTTTTTAAAACACTTCAACGAAACCCATCCATTCAATTGATAACACCAGACACTCGATAAAACACGTCTGTTCACAAGGAAACACTGATCACAATATATATGAAAGACTGATCACATATATATATATATATATATATATATATATATATATATATATATATATCTATCAGATGGATATATATATATATATATATATATATAGCAGATGGAGATGTGTATATATATATATATATCAGATGGAGATGTATATATAAATATATATCAGATGGAGATATATAACAGGCCCGTGGTGTAATGGTTATCATATCTGACCGGCAATCGGAAGATCCCGGGTTCGATTCCCGGGTGGTTACCTCATTTTTTTCATTTGTTTCGTTCTTTCGCTCTCATCTTGCGCCGAATATTCTCCTATACAAAGCGTCGTTCTTTACGTTAATTATACTGCGTGTTTGCAGTTATAATGTATATAATGTTACGGCTTGCGGGAGGTGCCCCTTTGGGGCATTGGTTTCTGCGCGCATATAGAGGAATTTCGACATTTGATTGAGTGAGGCCCGTGGTGTAATGGTTATCATATCTGACCGGCAATCGGAAGATCCCGGGTTCGATTCCCGGGTGGTTACCTCATTTTTTCCTGGTGGAGGAGCGAGTTGCTTTCTTGCGCTCTCCACCGTACATAGCCAGGCACGCCCGGCTCATCTGGTACTGTCTTGAGCCAGGCATCCAGTCTTTTCTTGAAGACTTCAACTTTGACCCTCGTTTCGTTTCTGAGGTCCTTACGAAGCTGTTTGAAAAGTCTTGGCCCCCTGACAACCAAGCTATTTTCCTTCAGGGTTGAGGAGGTCCCTTGTCGGGCCTTTAATTTGGGACCACTGCACATTCTGCCTTTCCTATTTTCCAGTGTTGTTTGAATGGTAATTGGGTTTAGTTTTAGGTTTGGTAGTAGTTTTTCGATCATTTTCCATGTGTAGATTATGATGTACCTCTCTCTTCTTCTTTCCAGTGAGTACAGATTTAGTTTACGTAGTCTTTCCCAGTAGTTGAGTTCTTTGCAGCCATCAATCTTGGCTGTGAAATGCCTTTGCGTTTCTTCTAGTTTATTAGTTTCTTCCTTTTTATATGGGGACGTCAAAACTGAGCAGTATTCAAGTTTTGGTATAATCAGTGTTTTTAGCAGGGGAATCATTACTGTCCTGTCCCTTCTCTTGAACGTTCTTAGTACCGGCGACTCTTTTTGCTTTATATATCGCTATCTGATTTTGTGTTTCGAATTTCCCATCATCTGTCATTATTATACCGAGATCAATCGCTTTCATGCTTCTCTGAATTTCCTGTCTATCTGGACCATAATATGCACAGCATCCACATTAGTCCATGTCTGCGAATCAGTTAGTCGACGCATTCAAAAGTGCATTCATGCCGCCGGAGAACATTTTGAGCACTTGGCGTAGTTAATTAAATTTTATATGCAAACAACTCGCTATAACATTTTGATCACTTAGATTACTAATTTACCTTTCATTGGCAATTGCTATAACAATATATTGTTTGGTTTTTTTTAAATTATAAAATATATGATGCTATA
>JAJOZX010020995.1:12500-17500 GCA_023014485.1 Bathynomus jamesi
GTAATGAAATGAAAATTTTGTACCAAAAAGTGATTTTCTCCGTGTTTTGAGCACTTTTTGTGCAATTTTCTTATAATAAAACATGAACTTATCTTTCTCAATATTTTTCATTCGAATAAGAAACTATTGATAAAAAACTGCTTTATGTTACTGTTTTCAACAATATAATTCCAAAGGAATTAAAAAATCGACGTAAAATTTCCCTGAAATGTCGATCATAGTAAGGCAAAAAATTAATGGAAAAAGTCGATTTTTTCCATGTTTTAAGATCCAATTTTTAGACAATCTTTAATGTAGCCCTAAAATATTGTAAAAGTGAATGAAATTCATGAAATGATATATACCAACATTAAATACTATGCAAATTTTAGCTTAAAAATCGCATCATTTAAGCTATTTTTAGATGTAGAAATGAAAATGGGAATATAAATTAGGATCTATACGGTTGAATTTTTTTCTAAATATTTAACTGGAATTAGTAATTTTTGGCTATAATACGCTTTAGTTTATGGTTTTGTACAAAATATATCGAAAACTAGACAAAAATCGTCAATAAAATTTCACTAAAATTCGTTCCTAATGAAATGAAAATTATTTGTTTCGCCTAAAACCGTGCTGCGTATTTCTAACTAGTTTATGCAATTCTAAGTGTTCGACTATACGATCCTAATTATTGATTCCAGTAGCTTACCCACAACAGACGTTAAAGTGATTGGCCTATAATTTCCCCCCGCACCTTTATCGCCTTTCTTAAAGATAGGTGTTACGTTTGCTAACTTGAAATTATCTGCTACGCAGCCCTCAGAACTAGACGTATTAAAAATCTTTGTTAGCGGCACAACAATGCTATCTTTTAATTCTTTTAGTTGTATGGGATATATGGAATCCGGCCCCGGTGATTTACGCATTTTCATTTTACCAATATAGCGCATTACCTCCCCTTCACTAACCACGATATTATCCAAAATATTACCATTATCAAAGGTATTATGTCTATGACCGTAGGGATATTCGTTACATCTTCTATAGTAAAAACTGACGTAAAAAATTCGTTTAGCAAGGTAGCCATTTCCTTGTTTTCAGAAACTAGATCTCCGTTTACATTTTTCAAAGGCCCACAAGACACTTTTTACTGGATTTCTATTATTGACGTATTGAAAGAATCGCTTGGGGTTTTCTTTATCGTCACGTGCTATGGAGATTTCAAATTCGCGCTTGGACTTTTTTATTACACTTTTCGCTTCACGCCTTAGAGATATGTAGTTGTTTCGTAACCACAAATTGTCTTTATCGCACTTATGTAGCCTATAAGCCCTATCTCTACTCTTTATAATGTCTTCTACTCTAGAAGTAAACCACAAGGGCTTGTTGTTTACTTTCGCACGCTTAATTTTGTACGGTACACATTCCTCATTTATAGTCCTAAATACTGTATCGAACGATTCCCACATTAGTTTTGCATTGGAGTTCCCCATTACGTTTTCCCAATTAACGTGTGACAATTTATTTCGAAATTTACTAAACTCTGCTTGCTGGAAGTTAGGAATTTTAGTCGAGTTAGCTGGTTTCGAGTGACTTACTGAGAGGACAAACTCTACCATATTGTGATCGCTATTGCTTAACGGTTCTATTACTTGAAGATCAGTAATTAGCCTATCATCCGTAGTTATTACTAAATCTAAAATACTGTCCAACCTCGTAGGTTCCCCAACCTTTTGAATAAGAAAGCTATCCTCGAGAAAATTAACTAAACGATTACCTTCCGCGTCTCCCTTCATTTTATCGTAATTCACGTTGGCGCAAGTAAAATCACCCATAACTAAAGCCTGCTCACTACCTATTATTCCCTTTAGTTCACGATATAACGCTTCGTCCGTATCAGCTGTTTGATTAGGGGGCCTATATATAACTGCAACAAGAAGTTTGAAATCGTTCAATTTAAGTTCTGCTATAGTCGAATCTATCGGTTTTGGAATTGTGTGCCTTACTTCTATAACGTTCGCAATATTATCTTTGATATACAACATAACACCGCCTCCTCGCCTACCTATTCTGTTTTTAACAAAAAGTCTATAACCTTTAATTTGATACTCCCCTACAAAGTCACGAGTTTCAGTGCTAAGCCACGATTGATTTATCGCAATTATATCATAGTCTTTACAAGCTATTAAAGAAAAAAATTCGTTTCTTTTATTTCGTAGGCTACGAGCATTTAAAGATAGAACCTTCAAATTGTTTGTAATTGCGACACCTTCGCGAACGCAGGGGAAATTTGTGGAATTTACGCTGGGACCGTTCGAGTTACGGCAGCCTGAAAAGAAGAGAGTATTATGTAATAGTCTTCCTAAACGCGCAGCTCCAACGTCATTAAGATGAAGTCCATCTCCGAGGAACAAGTCCCTCCTGCCGTAGAAACTGTTCCAAAAATTCGCAAAATGCACTCCTTCCTGTTGGCAAAGAGACTTTAGGTTATTGTTAATATAGGTCGCCTTGCTGTAGAAATCGTTACGTTGGATAATTCGAGGAAGTATACCTGTTAAAACAATCTTATTAGTTTTTTCCTTTAATCGCTCTAGTAAGTCCCTGTACCAAGCCAGCAGTTCTTCCGATCTAGAATTTAAAACGTTATTAGTACCGACATTAATAACATACGTTGTGTCCTCGGAGGTACCGTCTGTAAATTGGTCAACACTATGAGTTATATCCTCCACCCTTGCACCAGGGTAGCAGTAACGGCGCCTACGACGAGGGTTTCTCCCACAGAATTCCTCGAGCTGCCCTCGAACAATGGAATCGCCAACGAGTCGTATTTCCGGTTCATCAGCATCATCGAAACCTAAAACAGAAAACATATGGTTTGTTATTACTGGTAGACATGTCTTAGGTTTTCTCAATGGGGCTCCATTACACACTCGAACGAAGAGTTGGGAACTAGGGGAAGAGAGAGGGTTATTAATACTATTTATATTATTAGTAGAAACTGAGGCAGGAGTGGTCGTAACTGGAGTCTCAAGGGATTCTAATTTTGCCGTCAGGAGCATCACCCTTTCTTCAAGCCTTACTCTGGCCTCCTTCTCACGTTCTAACTCGTTCCTCAGCACTTCCATGCTTGAGCACCACCTGCAAACTAACTGTTCATTATTATTAGCCATTGTAAACGCGTAAGCGGCAAATTTCCCTTCACAGCGACTGCAAGTACTTGACGGGGGTGCCATGCTTTTAATTAGTTAAACAACTAAAAAACAAAAACGGGCGTTTGGAAATTAATAAATTACAACGTAGGTCTACCGCGTTTTTGAAACGCAGAAACAGGTTCTCGTAACACAAATTTATACTAAATGAATATAGAATTTAGCTCCCGACAAAAGATCTGTAAAAGAAGGGTATTTATAATACTTATCTGTCCGCGATTCGACCCGACTTTTTTCCTTTTTTTCACACGGTGTGTGACCGCACTCTACCAGACCTCTCGAAGGAAGGAAAAATGAACCTTATGTCTACACGTTTTTTGATAGATTTGAAAAACAAACAAGGCAAGCCACGTGCAGTAGCCTTGGTTTGATCAAATAATATAGTACTGAATAACGTCAATAAATGAAATATATTCGTTAATAAATGATTAGCAGCACGAAGCAATTTAGTTATGAATGCACCGAACACTATTTTTTTTAAAACACTTCAACGAAACCCATCCATTCAATTGATAACACCAGACACTCGATAAAACACGTCTGTTCACAAGGAAACACTGATCACAATATATATGAAAGACTGATCACAATATATATATATATATAATATATAATATATATATATATCTATCAGATGGATATATATATATATATATATATATAGCAGATGGAGATGTGTATATATATATATATCAGATGGAGATGTATATATAAATATATATCAGATGGAGATATATAACAGGCCCGTGGTGTAATGGTTATCATATCTGACCGGCAATCGGAAGATCCCGGGTTCGATTCCCGGGTGGTTACCTCATTTTTTTCATTTGTTTCGTTCTTTCGCTCTCATCTTGCGCCGAATATTCTCCTATACAAAGCGTCGTTCTTTACGTTAATTATACTGCGTGTTTGCAGTTATAATGTATATAATGTTACGGCTTGCGGGAGGTGCCCCTTTGGGGCATTGGTTTCTGCGCGCATATAGAGGAATTTCGACATTTGATTGAGTGAGGCCCGTGGTGTAATGGTTATCATATCTGACCGGCAATCGGAAGATCCCGGGTTCGATTCCCGGGTGGTTACCTCATTTTTTCCTGGTGGAGGAGCGAGTTGCTTTCTTGCGCTCTCCACCGTACATAGCCAGGCACGCCCGGCTCATCTGGTACTGTCTTGAGCCAGGCATCCAGTCTTTTCTTGAAGACTTCAACTTTGACCCTCGTTTCGTTTCTGAGGTCCTTACGAAGCTGTTTGAAAAGTCTTGGCCCCCTGACAACCAAGCTATTTTCCTTCAGGGTTGAGGAGGTCCCTTGTCGGGCCTTTAATTTGGGACCACTGCACATTCTGCCTTTCCTATTTTCCAGTGTTGTTTGAATGGTAATTGGGTTTAGTTTTAGGTTTGGTAGTAGTTTTTCGATCATTTTCCATGTGTAGATTATGATGTACCTCTCTCTTCTTCTTTCCAGTGAGTACAGATTTAGTTTACGTAGTCTTTCCCAGTAGTTGAGTTCTTTGCAGCCATCAATCTTGGCTGTGAAATGCCTTTGCGTTTCTTCTAGTTTATTAGTTTCTTCCTTTTTATATGGGGACGTCAAAACTGAGCAGTATTCAAGTTTTGGTATAATCAGTGTTTTTAGCAGGGGAATCATTACTGTCCTGTCCCTTCTCTTGAACGTTCTTAGTACCGGCGACTCTTTTTGCTTTATATATCGCTATCTGATTTTGTGTTTCGAATTTCCCATCATCTGTCATTATTATACCGAGATCAATCGCTTTCATGCTTCTCTGAATTTCCTGTCTATCTGGACCATA
>JAJOZX010020995.1:22500-24884 GCA_023014485.1 Bathynomus jamesi
ATTTTTAGATTTAGAAATGAAAATGAGACTATAAATTAGGATCTATACGGTTGAATTTTTTTCAAAATATTTAACTGGAATTAGTAATTTTTGGCTATAATATGCTTTAGTTTATGGTTTTGTACAATATATATCGAAAACTAGACAAAAATCGTCAAAATTTCACTAAAATTCGTTCGTAATGAAATGAAAATTTTGTACCAAAAAGTGATTTTCTCCGTGTTTTGAGCACTTTTTGTGCAATTTTTTATAATAAAACATGAACTTATCTTTCTCAATATTTTTCATTCGAATAAGAAACTATTGATAAAAAACTGCTTTATGTTACTGTTTTCAACAATATAATTCCAAAGGAATTAAAAAATCGACGTAAAATTTCCCTGAAATGTCGATCATAGTAAGGCAAAAAATTAATGGAAAAAGTCGATTTTTTCCATGTTTTAAGATCCAATTTTTAGACAATCTTTAATGTAGCCCTAAAATATTGTAAAAGTGAATGAAATTCATGAAATGATATATACCAACATTAAATACTATGCAAATTTTAGCTTAAAAATCGCATCATTTAGCCTATTTTTAGATTTAGAAATGAAAATGAATATAAATTAGGATCTATACGGTTGAATTTTTTTCAAAATATTTAACTGGAATTAGTCATTTTTGGCTATAATATGCTTTAGTTTATGGTTTTGTACAAATATATCGAAAACTAGACAAAAATCGTCAATAAAATTTCACTAAAATTCGTTCCTAATGAAATGAAAATTATTTGTTTCGCCTAAAACCGTGCTGCGTATTTCTAACTAGTTTATGCAATTCTAAGTGTTCGACTATACGATCCCTAATTATTGATTCCAGTAGCTTACCCACAACAGACGTTAAAGTGATTGGCCTATAATTTCCCCCCGCACCTTTATCGCCTTTCTTAAAGATAGGTGTTACGTTTGCTAACTTGAAATTATCTGCTACGCAGCCCTCAGAACTAGACGTATTAAAAATCTTTGTTAGCGGCACAACAATGCTATCTTTTAATTCTTTTAGTTGTATGGGATATATGGAATCCGGCCCCGGTGATTTACGCATTTTCATTTTACCAATATAGCGCATTACCTCCCCTTCACTAACCACGATATTATCCAAAATATTACCATTATCAAAAGGTATTATGTCTATGACCGTAGGGATATTCGTTACATCTTCTATAGTAAAAACTGACGTAAAAAATTCGTTTAGCAAGGTAGCCATTTCCTTGTTTTCAGAAACTAGATCTCCGTTTACATTTTTCAAAGGCCCACAAGACACTTTTACTGGATTTCTATTATTGACGTATTGAAAGAATCGCTTGGGGTTTTCTTTATCGTCACGTGCTATGGAGATTTCAAATTCGCGCTTGGACTTTTTATTACACTTTTCGCTTCACGCCTTAGAGATATGTAGTTGTTTCGTAACCACAAATTGTCTTTATCGCACTTATGTAGCCTATAAGCCCTATCTCTACTCTTTATAATGTCTTCTACTCTAGAAGTAAACCACAAGGGCTTGTTGTTTACTTTCGCACGCTTAATTTTGTACGGTACACATTCCTCATTTATAGTCCTAAATACTGTATCGACGATTCCCACATTAGTTTTGCATTGGAGTTCCCCATTACGTTTTCCCAATTAACGTGTGACAATTTATTTCGAAATTTACTAAACTCTGCTTGCTGGAAGTTAGGAATTTTAGTCGAGTTAGCTGGTTTCGAGTGACTTACTGAGAGGACAAACTCTACCATATTGTGATCGCTATTGCTTAACGGTTCTATTACTTGAAGATCAGTAATTAGCCTATCATCCGTAGTTATTACTAAATCTAAAATACTGTCCAACCTCGTAGGTTCCCCAACCTTTTGAATAAGAAAGCTATCCTCGAGAAAATTAACTAAACGATTACCTTCCGCGTCTCCCTTCATTTTATCGTAATTCACGTTGGCGCAAGTAAAATCACCCATAACTAAAGCCTGCTCACTACCTATTATTCCCTTTAGTTCACGATATAACGCTTCGTCCGTATCAGCTGTTTGATTAGGGGCCTATATATAACTGCAACAAGAAGTTTGAAATCGTTCAATTTAAGTTCTGCTATAGTCGAATCTATCGGTTTTGGAATTGTGTGCCTTACTTCTATAACGTTCGCAATATTATCTTTGATATACAACATAACACCGCCTCCTCGCCTACCTATTCTGTTTTTAACAAAAAGTCTATAACCTTTAATTTGATACTCCCCTACAAAGTCACGAGTTTCAGTGCTAAGCCACGATTGATTTATCGCAATTATATCATAGTCTTTACAAGCTATTAAAGAAAAAAATTCGTTTCTTTTATTTCGTAGGCTACGAGCAT
>JAJOZX010020996.1:0-29256 GCA_023014485.1 Bathynomus jamesi
TATATATATATATATTGTAAAACTTCTTCTATACTGAAGATTTTCTTGTATGGAAAAACATAAAACGGTACATAAATATATGGAGTAAAATTATCGTACCCATTTAAAATTGTGGAAAAAGTTTCCACAAACTGTAGAGTAAACTTTGAGGAAAATTTAGGTATGAAGAGCGGAATCAATGCAAACCAACTCAATTAGTTTAATTATAATTAATTATTATTAAAATAATAGGCTCATATAGGTAAACTTGTAGGTTGTAACAAGTTGAGTTAATTATAAATTACAGTTACAGTTGGTCGTGATAAAATGCAAAAAATAAAACCTGAAAGAATGCGTCATGACAAATTGGGAAAGATGCTCTTCAGGCGATTACAAAAATGACGTGATGAGGGAAAAAGCTAGTCAGACAGCAAAGAGTGAGAGCCAGATTCAGATCATTCATTCAGAAAATTCAGATTCAGAAAGTGTCGGTGAATAAGTTCTCATCGTTGCCCGTGGAACGAGAGGGCTGAATTAGAATGACCTCATGTTTTCGGAGAATCTCAGATCCTGTCCTTTAAACATTACATAAGCTAATTTCGTATAATTAATGTGAAGATAAGAGTAAATTAACTGTATCGTGTTTTTTTCTGTGAATTTATCGTGTACGTGTTAGGCCTACCTGCTGTAGTCCTCAGTGTGATCTTCGAGTGAAGTTAATTTGCTATTTAAAGTGAAAGTGAAACTTAACTGTCAGCTTTTGTTTCGACCACACTACCACTTTATGCGTCGTCCCCTTCCTCCATTTCCGGAGGAATCGAACAGTTATATGCAGGAAGGCGGAGGAAATAACTAGTGATGTACTGATTCCAAAATTTAGCCGATACTGATGCCGATTCCATGAAAAACTACCGATACCGATTCTTTGCTTATATTTAAAAAAAATCAATTCCCTTCAGAAATTTTACTAATCTAATGTGAAAACTTTCAAATTTCATATTTGTTTAAATGCTTTTCCTTAGCTCACTCCACAATATACAGCACCAGAATTTGTTACTCGAATAACACAGCTTAAATGATGTGAAAAAGTTTTATTACTCGGTAAAATGATAAAATAACTTAAAGTTCATAAATTGAATACCAATATTTAAAGTAATTGTTTTTCCTTATGTTAAAGGTATTTTCTTCAAGGTCAACAACAAATTTTTCATTAAAATTTCAAGTCCTTGGTGACCAGTTTGAATAAAAAAAATGGGTGCTGGTTAAGTGTGCGGTCTACCTAGCTTTTAGTTAGCCTTATAAGGCTAACTAATGAAACTATCACGACTTAACCTAACCAATCGTTAGGTCAACTGTACGCCCTTGACGATTGGTTAGGTTAAGTCGTGATAGTTTTCATTAGTTAGCCTTATAAGGCTAACTAAAAGCTAGGTAGACCGCACACTTAACCAGCACCAAAAAATGGATATATAATTTTGGTTTATAAAATTATTAAAATACTTAAAATAAAGTAACATAAGATGGTTTCATATATAAATTATGAAGTGCAACTTAATATAAAATTATTATTAATATAGAGTAGATAACAATAGTGGATCACCTGAAGATCAGAGCCCCCAGCTTTCGTTAGTTAGCCTTTAAGGCTAACTAACGAAGGCTGGGGCCCCTGATCTTCAGGTGATCACAATAGTTTATAATATTTAGAGATTAGCTAGTTAGAGAAAATATAAATTTATGGGAACTTAACTTATTAAGCTTTCCCTTTTTCATGAATGTAATTTATATAATTACACTTTGAAATGAGTATAAATAATCCTAAATAGTGTTTCTTGTCTGTTCAATTTTCGATAAATACTATATAGATTTTGTTTGGAATGAAAATTTTAAAAAATCGGTGAGATAATCGGCTAAATTTGGCTGATGCCGATGCTGATTAACCGGCACACCACTTGAAATATCCCCATCCCCTGGTGTTCCTCTTCAGACGCTTTTCACGACACAGACGAGGAAGGGAAGGATCCATCCTTTACCTACCTCGGTCTTAGGTAGATTCGTTGCCTGGGGGATTTCGTCGCCAGGACGAAACTACCCAATTGACGATCGGGACGAAACTACTCGAGATTCACGGACGCCTGGTAGATTTCGGGTAGTTTCGTCGCCATTCTTTTTTATATATGGGGTTAAATAATGCAATGAATTCTTGAAATAGATATGATTCTGCAGATGACAAATTGTAAAAAGTAACGAGTTTGGTAAAATTGCAGTTTAGCACCCAACTGATGACCCCATTTTTATATTTTTATTTTTCTAGTGCAGTCTTGTCTCCTCTTTCCAAATATGGAATCCAAATTTGTCGCAAATAAATAATGAAAAAGTTGCAGCTATTTAAAGTTTATCTAATCACCAGTTTCGTGCTAAACTGCACTTTAACCGGATGTGATTGCTGTGCGGCCCCCGGTTGAATGCCCTGTTAGGTTAATTAAATGCTCGGTTAGGTTAATTGTACACCCTTGACGATTGGTTAGGTTAAGTCGTGATAGTTTCGTTAAAACTAACGAAAATATTACGACTTAACTAACCAATCATCAACTACCCGAAATCCCCAGGCGTCCCTGAATCTCGGATAGTTTCGTCCCGATCGTCAACTGGGTAGTTTCGTCCTGGCGACGAATCTACCATAAATCCTTTACCTCCGTATCCCAGGAAATAACAGAGTTGAAATTTGTGAAACTGCATTTAAAATTTGAGTAAATCGTAACCTCGTGTAAATGTTAATTTCTCTAGTAAAATTTTTTTTATTTAAAATCTTCTGCTCGAAGCTGTTTACATGTTATAGTGCAAGTGAGGATGGATTCATTATAGGCAGGCTTTGGTTATATTACACTTGAATTGGAGGTTTATTAAAACTTATTGATTCCATAACAACTCTCATTAATAATGAGTTGCTTATAAAAATATTACAACTAAGAATGCAATTAACCATGCATATCAAGTGTGTCATAACTATCATTTTCGCAGAAGATAATGAATGACCCAAAACAGTGAATTTTTGCATGAATTATCTGAAGAATAAAGAGCAGCAGAATGTGTTGGACACTCTGTGAACATTTTTCAAATCTGAAAAAGGAAAGTCTTCTACTAACACCCTTACTGAGCTATGGGAAATGATACAATTAATTTGGAACACTGTTCCACATTACCAGCTGTCTCGCTAAACCTAATTATCTGTTTTTACAAATTAGTTCAGATTTAACCCTAAATTAGGCAAAGGACCCATTAATCATATATTAACGTCGGTCTTGGGTGGGTCCAGCCTACAGCAGCTACATTTAAATTAGGTTTAAGACCTAACGGCAACAGCAAAGCTAAACCTATCTAAGATGGGGGTCTAAACTGTTTCAACATTTAAAATTTTTTGTACTGGCCCTGCCTTATAAAATTAGACTGTTCTTTATTTTCACTAGGGTGTGGTCAGAAAGTAGCATGAAATAGTCCAGTTCTACTAGTAGCACTTATTCCTACATTATTAGCAACCAAATAAAAGAACTGTGAATTGAAACAACGCAATTTTTACTATCCCACCACTATAGAAAATAAGTATAACGAGATATTAATTTCTTACTTTTGCCTGCTTTATTCATGTTCTATTGTTCTATACAGTATATACAGTTTATACACCTTTTTTTTTCTCGCACAGCTGCTCAGTAACTGAAAGCAACAACTTCATTACTGAATTTGTGGCTTACAGATATGTACATTGATGTTATTTTCTTATATTTGCACAAATTACACATATGTATTGAGGAATTATTATTTCAATTTTGAAAGTTTTTCAAAAGTAGCGGTAACGCGCTACTTTTCCAAATGAGTAGCTGTAGCGGTAGCACGGCTATTTTCAGGAGGAAGAGCGCACAACGTTGCTTATATGATATACCGGGTGTACATAAAGTCAGGATCTATTTTTGTGAAGCACTTTGAAATTATATGGAATTCAATCATAAAATGATAAAGTGGTAACATTTATTAAATAATTAAGAGTAGGATTCGACGTGACGCCCATCAGTATCCCTGCACAGCTCAAGTCGTTCCGCAGCATTTCTAAACACATTCTGGAGCATTTGCGGGGTTATGTTATCTGCAGCAGTTCGTATACGTGTACGTAAGTTTTCAAGACTCGTAATCTTCGTCTGATAGACGTGCGATTTGATAAAGCCCCATGCAAAGAAATCTAAAGTGGTTAAATCTGGTGATCTCGCTGGCCAAGGTCTGTTGCTTCCGCGTCCGATCCAGCGATTTGGAAAACGTCCATTTAGATAATCCTGAACAATTTTGGCATAGTGACAAGGAGCACCATCATGTTGATAGATGACGGTACTAACAATCCTATCCCCGTCGTCTATCAACATGATGGTGCTCCTTGTCACTATGCCAAAATTGTTCAGGATTATCTAAATGGACGTTTTCCAAATCGCTGGATCGGACGCGGAAGCAACAGACCTTGGCCAGCGAGATCACCAGATTTAACCACTTTAGATTTCTTTGCATGGGGCTTTATCAAATCGCACGTCTATCAGACGAAGATTACGAGTCTTGAAAACTTACGTACACGTATACGAACTGCTGCAGATAACATAACCCCGCAAATGCTCCAGAATGTGTTTAGAAATGCTGCGGAACGATTTGAGCTGTGCAGGGATACTGATGGGCGTCACGTCGAATCCTACTCTTAATTATTTAATAAATGTTACCACTTTATCATTTTATGATTGAATTCCATATAATTTCAAAGTGCTTCACAAAAATAGATCCTGACTTTATGTACACCCGGTATACGGCGCACGTTTAGCTAGCAGACAATACCAATCAATTTTACCTCGAAGTTAATGTCTTAATATACGCGAAAGACGTCCAGCATACTCAGATTTACATTAGGTTAAGGAAGCAATTTAATTTTGATGAAAACATTTAAAAATAATCTGCTTCTATGAATTTTTCCTTTAAGAAATTCTTTTCCTATTTACAGTATGTCTGATTTGTATCTACAAACATACATTTTTAGTAACATTAATTTTAAATTAACAGTCACACTAAAATCGATGATTCACTTCCCCAAACTGTCGCACTTGCCTCTGGAAGAGATTTTAAATCTTAGGTAGGAAGAAACAAAGATCATATTACAGAAGAGTGAAATTTTCCCCGAGAGACGTCGTTATAAGGGCTTTGGTAGAAAGTCATTTAATGTATGCTGTACTTTCAAGTTTATTGCAGTCTGCTTTCTTTTCAGCTGTCATTTCCTGTCGAAAATTGCAATAAATTTGAAAGTACTTGGAAGAACTACCTCTTTGACCATTTTCTGTGACTTGTTTCAACATTTAATGTATATTGATACTTCTCTTTAATAAATTTCATAATGTACTTTACTTCCGTAAGAAGATAATTTCCCGCGAACCACTGGAAATTTTATATATATATATATATATATATATATATATGTATATACTGTATATACACGGATGAATTTCACAATTAAACACGTGAAATAAATAAATGATGCAAACCCACAAAGAAAAGGAAAAAATTATCCCAAGGCCTTTCATATATTCAACAGTACACCTCGTCATTCCCTGGCGAGGTGTACTGTTGAATACACGAAAGACCTTAGAATAATGTTTTCTTTTTCCTTGTGGGTTTGCATCATATATGTTACAAAAACTACAAAATTAAATTAGTTACAAATATTAAGACTTCAGAAATTTAAAGTTAAAATCGAACCAAGTCGGTGAATCAGTAAATACCTCAACGGGAACAATGATCGAAGGGGGGAGTTTAATGTAAATTCCTTGCCAGATGCGCCAACCTGGCTCGACCAGGGTACTTTCATTATCGGATGGGCGAACTTCAAAATCAGCCAGAGAATAGTTCCCCTGATCAAATTCACCTGTCCCCTCTGTCACAGTAACCGGTGTCGAAGAAACAGGTGTTGCTCCATCACCTTCGTAAAAATTAACGTCAAACGATGCTGAACTAACTGCTTTCGAGGGCATCACTCCAACGCGAACATTGATCTGAGGAAAATAGTTTTGTTCGTAGTTGTTAGGGTGTTACGATATTTGGAAAAAATATTAAGTTTCAGGGACATGGTGATATAGGAAATAACTAACCAACGTAATATAACCTAATTAGAATGTAAGAGTCACCCTGATTAAAATTGTATAATTTTGTAATCCTTATAATCTTATAATTGTACTATTCTCATACTCCTTCAAATTCTACAATCGTTAATTTCAAGATTTTAATTGTATAATTGTATAATTTTTTAACTTTCATCTCTCGTCTCAGTGTGGATGTATATGTAATATCACGTTCTTACATAAATTTTTGCTTTGATATAATACTGTATTTTTTATTTTTTTCATACACTGTTGTATACAGGGTGATGCATAAATGTTTCATAAATCACAGAGTATTCTTGAGACAAAAGTAAAGAAAAAAGACCATATAGACATAGGTCAAGAAACTCGTAGGTTTCGAGCTATAGCGCGCGACAGAAAAATGAAACTCCTAAAGATTTTTTACATTTTATGCAAATACACAGTGTGATACATTTGTTTCGTTAAAGTAACTTCGAAATTCTTTCCTACTTCTTGAATGCATGCCTCAGCACGTCGCAAAATAGAATAGAGGAGAGATAGTTAAAGGGGGAAAATGAGTGAGTATGAACAAGTGAGAGAATGGTGGTTAGCGGAAATACTCCAGGAATTTTTGAGTGTGTCAGACAATCACTATTGCGACGTGCGACTGTTTAAACAAGAAATACAACAATGGCAACCTTTCTTTCCTAAACTTAAACATTCGCAGTCTTCCAAACCACTTTGACAAATTGACAGCTGACCTAAAATTATTACAACATAAATTCTCGTGCATTATACTGATTGAAACTTGGTTAAATGAAAATATATTTTTTTAACATTCCAGGGTACACAAGCTACCATGCATATAGGGCTAACAATAAGGGAGGTGTAAGTATATTTGTAGACTCGACTACAAGTGTAAAATTATTGAAGAACTGACAAGCATAAGCAATACTTCAGAAACACTTGCAATTGAAATGTTTATTCATAACACCCAGTATTCAATTTTTAGCATTTACCGACCACCAAGTGGTAACGTACCAACTTTTATTACAAATATCGATAGAATGCTAACCTCCAATTATATTGGTAATAATTGTGTTACTGCAGGAGATTTAAATATTGATCTTGCAAAAGAAGTTTCAAATAATAACGTAAGCTTCCTTCACAACATCATGACTGCAAGTAGTTTTAAAATAGTTATTACAAATCCAACTAGACTTCACAATGACATTAGAAATTCGACTCAGCTAGATCAGATCTGGGTGCTGTTCCCGCTTGACTGAATCTCGGGTATTAATTATTATATTAAATACCACAGATCACTTGCCTACGTACACCATGCTAATCACCCATTTCTGAGCAAAGGAAAGTATAAAAGTTGACTATAGACCTTACAGCTATAATAACAAATTAAAGTTCCCGAGAGAGATAATAGCTTTTGACTGTACTAGAATAACCGAAAGTAACCATGACATTGGAAAACATTTCAAGTCTTCTCAGACGCACAAAGGATATATTCAACATAAACTTTCCTGTTAAATCAAAATTAATATCTAAAACTAGATAAAACAATCAATGGATCACACCAGCACTCATTGTGAGTATTAAACGCAAGCATACTCTTCTAATTATGGAAAATTAACATTATTCCAGAACAGACATGTAAAAATTACTGTAACAAATTTAATTCAGTCATTAAAAAAGCAAAAGCAGATCATTATCGTTCAAAAATTGATGAACAAAAATCCAGTCCAAAAAGGCTATGGAACCCACTGAAAGAGTTCATTAACGCAAATAAAATTAAAACAAATCCCTTGTCCTCCCTGATACAAGGGGAAAATTCTTAGACACATAGCTAATTTATAAAATAACTTCTTTGCAAATATTGGCACCAACACTGCAGCCTCAATTACAGATACTCGCTATCAACAATACATACTACAACCAAATCCAAACTCATTTTTCTTTGACCCAATTCTACTATACGATATCTCACTAGCAAAAAAAAATCTGAAAAAATAAAGATTCTGACATCAGTACGATCCCAATATAAATATGCAGATTAGTATCCAGTGAAATTGCAATCCCCCTCATCAAACTAATGAATTAATCAGTAACGCTAGGTATATTACCTGAAAGTCCAAAGGAAGCCAGAGTATTTCCTGTATTTACGTCGGGAAACACAAACACTCCATTCAATTATATAATTATCGACCCATTTCCATATTTTCAACTTTAAATAAAGTGTTTGAAAAACCGTGTATAATTAACTTACTAACTTCTTAATCAAATACGATATTTTAACTAAACCACAATTTAGGTTTAGAGGTGGACATACAAAAGATGATGTTATGAACATGCTACTGGAAAATATGTATCAGAACTTAGAGAAAAAAACATACTGCCTTGATCTTCCTCGACTTGGCAAAAGTCATTTGATACACTTTCGCATGAAATCTCATTGACTAAACTTCACATATACGGAATAAGAGGGAAAATCATCGATTTGTTGAGCTCACATCTGTCAAATCGTCATCAGTACATCAGATTAAGAGAGAATTTATCCGACAAGGCGATGCTAAATAGTGGAGACCCACAAGGATCTATTCTTGGCCCATTACTATTTCTATTTCACGTCAACGATTTTCATCTCTCAACCACATTAAATTGTGTATAAAACGCAGATGATACACATTTACTTCTTCCCATCATAACACAGACTTTCTGATTAATGAAACAAACAAACAATTAGAAAATGTGTATGAATAAATAAACTTTTAAAATGAACTTTTATTGAACCTGAAAAAGTCATCTTATTTGATTATGACCAGAAAACATGATACAAACTGTCAAATAAAAATTGGGAATTCTACTTTTGCAAGGATGAATGAGGTTAAAGTATTTGGCATTAATTTAGACGAAAAACTAAATTTCAAAAGCATATACAAAATACCACATCCAAAATATTAAGATTTCTCTTCATATTATTTAAACTAGAAAAGATCCTTCTTCAAAATGCACTCCTTACCCTATATTATTCCTTCTTCTATCCACATTTATTATATTGCATTACAGCATGGGGGTAGCTCAAAGAAATATATAAAACATCCTTTGAAAGTAATTCTTAAAAAATATCTGCGAACTCCCTCGAATAATGACAACAAACAAAGTCACACTTCAACAATTTGAAAGAGCTAAATAACTTAAAACTAAATGACTTATACAAATTCAATATTGCTGTCAGTATGTTCAAAGTTATCAATAAAAATCAACATACATCACCCATTCAAAGAGCAACCATCCCCGATCAAATACACCATTGTCAATACCAGACGACCCAGGGATTTTATACACAAACCTAACTATACAATAGAAACTGCAGGAAATGCACTGTCTTTCAAAGGAGCAGATGTATGGAATGCAATTCCCATGCATATCAAGCAGGTTTCATCATTAAATGTATTTCCCAAATCACTAAAAAAGCACTTCATTAGCTCCTAGATGTATAAGTTCACTACTGGCATATTTACCACAGTAATGAAGTTCCCATTTTGTAACCATCCATTTAAAATATGCTAATTTCATTAAGCACCTTTAATTTTGTAATTATTCTTTTTCATATATTTTTATTAAGCATCATTTATTTTCTAATAAAAATACAATAAATAATTAAAAATTGTGTAACACTCTGTAAACTTTATATTATATTTATTGCTATTATTATTATTATTATTATTATTATTATTTATTATTATTCTTATTATTCTTTGTTATCACTATTACTATCACTTGCACTATTTTTATGTAATAAATAAACTAAATGCCATTAATTTTGTCTCAAAAGAATCCATGCTTCCAAAGGTATATTCCAATGAGAGTCCTGTGAAAATATTGATGTCACATCAAATATCTACAAATTGTAAAACTCTCTCACTTGTATTCTTTTCTGAATAAAGTTTTTTGAAGTTTGAAATAGGTGGCCCCAAATCTTAATATTAGCCTAATAGTTTTGTCATTATTAATTTGGTGGTATTCAGTGAGGAAAAAAATTAAAACCAAAAGTTGTTCATTAACCAATATCGAGCTTCTTTCTGGTGAATTTAAGTGGATAAGGTGCTTTAGTAGTAACGCAGCTGTAAGACATTTAAAAAAAACTGCATCACAATGCCAGTTGCATACTTACAATATTCTCAGTTAAGTTATCTGATAGAGGATAATAACAGACGCCGTTGAAGTTCAATGTTATGATTTGTTCACCTGACGTCCCTTCTGACTTCTCACTTAATACTAAAGGAGGAATTACGCACGGAACATTTACACCAGCCTGGAAGAGAATGAAGGAAATAAGAGTTTCACAACAACACTGAAATGTTGCTTCCATCGTTCATTGCAGACTCGATAACTTAATGAAAATTGGCAATTATAGTATTCTTTCTCCTTTCTAGTTAGGTTTCATTCACCTCTTCATGACTGTCATGTTTTTTCGCAACGGAAAAATGGTAAATATGTCATACCCGATTTTGGCCATGCATAAACTTATTTCCAATTCCTTTCTATCCATATTAAAACCATTATTAAATTAGCAATTAGAACCAATAAGTAAACGCTATTCTAACAATCATCGCATGCATAGTGGTTCAGAACAGAAGAGTGACCATATGAGAAGTATGACCGCATAAAATTAATTACCTCGAGGTTCATCTATTCGTAGTTTAACTTGTCGGCATTACTGCCATTATAATTTGTCTTGCAACGATCATACTTAAAATAAATCATGAATGAACCAAGGGAATTTTCTCCCGTACTTCTCGACCCCTTAATAAAACCACTAAATTAGCGACGAGAATACACTTGGTTAACTTTGGTTTTGCTTCTGCCCAGTAGCGTGACCGCAAAATCGTAGAGTGCAAATTGCATTGCAATGTTGATCAATTGTTGCAAAAGGGAGTAGGGGATGGCAACCATGGGGGAGGGGGGTTGCTCCCCCAAATAAAAAAAAGGGGGCAGGGGGAATCTACCAAGTTGCCGCAAGTTAGGTGGACTCCCACCCAAACCTAACCTAAGAGAGAAGAGAGCATCCTTCGCCTCGGAGCCCCAGACGCATAATGAGAGTTCAGGGTAGCATCATCTGGCTTGTAAGGTGTAAATCAAACAGTTGACTTAAGCAGCCAGTTGTTTTAAAAGGCGTAACCATCCATTTGGCGTGGTATATATATATATATATATATATATATATATATATATATATATATATATATTATATATATATATATATATTATATATTTATATATTTATTTCACGAAAGTAACACGTGAAAAATATTATGATGAATAAAACCACGAAGAAAGGAAACACAGAATGGTGCTCAAGCGCTTTCGTCTAATGACATCCTGAGGAACACTGAAGTACATAAAGTTTCAGCCTATATATAGATTACAGAATATATATATACAATAAACGGAGAAATAAAAATAAAAATTAAACATTAAAGGATGTTGGGAGGAGCATACAAATTTGTAAGGAAAAAACTACCAATGTTTTAGCACTTTGCTCGAATCCAACATAAGATCAAATGAATTGTTTCCAACCAATGTTATAGTTAATTAAAAAAAATAAATAAATTGAACAAAAATAAATATAAAACTTATAAGAGGAGCATACAAATTTATACTGGAAATCTGCCCAGGTTTTAGCACTCTGCCCTTCTTGTTTAAGTTCGATGTATATAAAAATAAATTGAAAAATAAAAGTTATTAGAGTAGCATACAAGTTTACTAAAGGTTTAGCGTTCTACCCTTCTTATCTAAATCCATTCTGAAGGAATTCAAAACAACAGGATCGAGTTCAAAACGACCTTTGCTTATGTTGAAGTTATTTGTAAGTTGGATAATGGCAGACAGAATATTTCTATTAACAATGTTGCTAGAGTGAAACAAAACTGTAGCATTATTCCAATCAATACAGTGGGATAACTCTGACAAATGGACAAAAAGTGCACTGGACGACTGTCCTGTTCTAACGGAATATTGATGCTGTTTTATACGTGTGTGCAAATCCTTTCCCGTCTGACCTATGTAAAAGGAATCACATTCTTTACAACCAATTTTATATATAATGCCTGAATTATTGGTAGGGCTATTTTTTACTATGATATTTTTCACGATATTTTTATATGAAAATACTACATTAATATCCAAAAGTTTAAGTACATTAGCAATGCCTAAAAAGCCCGGGAAAAGTGGAAGTACTAAATTATTCTTTGACAAAGTACGAGTGTTATTATTGACACGATAGAAAGTTCGTTTTGCCTTGTTGAGACAAGATTCCATAAAAGCAGATGGATAACACAGATCACTTCCAATACCGTTGATTTTTTCCAATTCGGCATCGATGTATTCCGGACTGGCGATCCTAAGGCGCGGAGAAACATTGAAGAAAAAAATGGCCTTCTTAGTGGGGGTCTCATGTCCCGAGTAAAAGTGTACATAGGACAAATTGTTTTTTTTTTTCCGATAGATACTAAACTTAAAACCTGGGCTTTCCCTATGTACACGCACATCCATAAACTGGATTGAGTTGTCTTGTTCCACTTCCAAAGTAAACTTAATGGAGGGGGCTTGATCATTTAACTGAAGGAGGAAGTCATCCAGGTCACGATTCATGGGCCAGATACACAAAAAATCGTCGACGTACCGCAACCATGGGATGCCAACCCCCAGGATTCTCGGAATGTAAGTAATTTCGAAAAACTCCATATAAATATTGGAGAGGAGGGGCGACGAGGGGTTGCCCATGGCCATCCCAAAAACTTGATAATACTCTTTATTGAAAGTGAATTTACAGTCTTTGATGCAAAGGTTAATAAGTTCTAAAACAATATGTGCAGGTAGTGGCAGGTCATACTTATGTAATTCTTGGGAGAGAAAGTCAAGCACATCGTCAATCAGCACTTCTGTAAACAATGAACAAACGTCAAAACTGATCAATCTATCGTTGGTTTCAGTACGTGCATTATTCAATTTTTCAGTAAGATCCATGGAATTTTTTACATGTGAATCAGAGATAGTACCAAGAATGGGGGACAAAACTTTGACAAGCCATTTGGAGAGTTTATAAGTAATAGAGCCCACCGAGCTAATAATAGAGCGCATAGGGTTGCCAGGTTTGCGGGTTTTAATAAGAACGTAAAGATAGGGCAGAGAAGGTGAAGTGGACATTTTTTATTTTTATTTCTCCGTTTATTATATATATATATATATATATATATATTTTTTTTTTCTGTAATCTATATATAGGCTGTAACTCTTTATATACTTCAGTGTTGCTGAGGAAGTCATTAGACGAAAGCGTTTGAGCACCATTGTGTTTCCTTTCCTTCGTGGTTTTATTCATCATTATATATATATATACATATATATATACACACATTTAACTGCAATGACCACGCAGTATATTAATGTATAGAAAGTATAGAGGAGTGTTCTGCACACGAGGAAGAGAAATAACGAACAAATGAAAAATGAGGTGACCGCCCGGGAATCGAACCCAGGACCTTCCGATTGCCGGTCAGACATGCTACCACTACACTACGGGCCTCGATCAGTCAGAAGTCGCAATTTTCCTACATAGGGCAGAAACCAATGCCTTGAGAGGGCACCCTCGCAAATCGTGAATATGTACATTTAACTGCAATGACCACGCAGTATATTAATGTATAGAAACGACGTAAGTATAGAGGAGTGTTCTGCACACGAGGAAGAGAAATAACGAACAAATGAAAATGAGGTGACCGCCCGGGAATCGAACCCAGGACCTTCCGATTGCCGGTCAGACATGCTACCACTACACTACGGGCCTCGATCAGTCAGAAGTCGCAATTCTCCTACATAGGGCAGAAACCAATGCCTTCAGAGGGCACCCTCGCAAATCGTGAATATGTACATTTAACTGCAATGACCACGCAGTATATTAATGTATAGAAACGACGTAAGTATAGAGGAGTGTTCTGCACACGAGGAAGAGAAATAACGAACAAATGAAAAATGAGGTGACCGCCCAGGAATCGAACCCAGGACCTTCCGATTGCCGGTCAGACATGCTACCACTACACTACGGGCCTCAATCAGTCAGAAGTCGCAATTCTCCTACATAGGGCAGAAACCAATGCCTTGAGAGGGCACCCTCGCAAATCGTGAATATGTACATTTAACTGCAATGACCACGCAGTATATTAATATATAGAAACGACGTAAGTATAGAGGAGTGTTCTGCACACGAGGAAGAGAAATAACGAACAAATGAAAAATGAGGTGACCGCCCGGGAATCGAACCCAGGACCTTCCGATTGCCGATGAGACATGCTACCACTACACTACGGGCCTCGATCAGTCAGAAGTCGCAATTCTCCTACATAGGGCAGAAACCAATGCCTTGAGAGGGCACCCTCGCAAATCGTGAAAATGTACATTTAACTGCAATGACCACGCAGTATATTAATGTATAGAAACGACGTAAGTATAGAGGAGTGTTCTGCACACGAGGAAGAGAAATAACGAACAAATGAAAAATGAGGTGACCGCCCGGGAATCGAACCCAGGACCTTCCGATTGCCGATGAGACATGCTACCACTACACTACGGGCCTCGATCAGTCAGAAGTCGCAATTCTTCTACATATATAGCCTATATATAGGTAACAAAAAAAAATAAATAAATAAAATCCATATATATATATATATATATATATATACACACATACATACATACATATACAATAAACGGAGGGAAAAAAAAAAAATTATTAAAAGATTGTGGGATGGGCATACAACTTTGTAAGGAAACACTATCGATTTTTAGCACAAGATCAAACTACCGATTTTTAGCACAAGATTAAATTAATTGTTTCCAACCAATGTTATTAAAAAAATACAAATTTATACTGGAAATCTGCCCGGGTTTTATCACTCTACCCATCTTGTATATAAAATAAATTGAAAAATAAAAGTTATTAAGGTGGCATACAAGTTTACCAAAGATTTAGCGTTCTACCCTTCTTATCTAAATTTTTTCTGAAGGAATTCAAAACAACAGGATCGAGTTGAAAAAGACCTTTGCTTATATATATATATATATATATATATATATATATATATATATATATATATATATTTCGCAAGTACGGCGAAATTAGACTGTGAAATTGGGTGGTTATTGTTGTGCGAGTGATTACGTATGAGAGAATTAGGTGGTTTGCCAAGGGGTAAATTTGTATGGACCGATTTACCGAGATGTTCGTAAATACGAGATTTTAAATGTCTTTTAGTTTTTCCTATATATTTGTATTTGTATGTGATTTGGAATTTTATTGTTTTAGCCCTGAAGATGGAATTAGTGCATTCCGAAACGTTGGTACTATTAAACCTTGAAGTGTTTGTATTTTCTCTGGTGTTCCTGTTTATTATTAAACTGCGTTTTCCGCGCCACCAATCAATAGCCGATATATATATATATATATATATATATATATATATATATTATATGATGAATAAAACCACGAAGGAAAAAAGAAACACAAAGGGGTGCTCAAGCGCTTTCGTCTAATGACATCCTGAGGATGTCATTAGACGAAAGCGCTTGAGCACCCCTTTGTGTTTCTTTTTCCTTCGTGGTTTTATTCATCATAAATACTTTTCACGTGTCACTTTCGTGAAATAATTTTTCATATATATATATATATATATATATATGTTATATAAACATATATATATATATATAAACATATATATATATATATAACATATATATATATAAACATATATATATATATATATATATATTTATGTATATATAAACATATATATATATATATAAACATATATATATATATATATAAACATATATATATAAACATATATATATATATATAAACATATATATATATATATATATACATATATATATATATATATATATATATATATTATATTATTATATATATATATATATATAACATATATATATATATATAACATATATATATATATATAAATATATATTATATATATATATATATATATATATATAAACATATATATATATATATATATATATATATATATATATATATATATATATAATATATATATATATATAAACAATATATATATATATATTATAATATATAATATATCTATATAAAAACATATATATATATATATAAACATAATTTATAAATATATATATATAAACATATATGTTAACCCCCCTTTTATGGCCCTGAGTCGGTTCGGATCGACGGGGGTTCTAGTTAGGAGGCAAGCAACGGATATTTCTTCTTGATACTTTTCTAATTCTTTTCGGTCGCCACTCTGTTAAACTCTTGGCTACAGACTCGCCAGACTGTTATGCCAATATCTTCTATGGTGCTTGGGTTGTCTGTTTCTCTCGCTTATTAATCCTTCTCTTTTTATAATACTCTGATACTTTCTCTGATATTCAAATTATCGACTTTTCTTTTATAACTTGTCGACTTAACTGACTGAGTTCCTGAAGAGAGCACGGCTCGAAGGAAAAGATAAAAACTTTCTCTTTTTGTAGCTTACTTCTAAAAATGTACAGTTAGTTCTCTGAATTTACAGGGGTAGAGGTTCGACCACTTTCGACCATGGCTCAGGCCGGAATCTAAAAATATTAAGGCAAGGAGGCAAGGGACTTGGGACTCGAAATAAAAATGACTTGGGACTTAAAAACTAACTTTTTTTCAAAACTAACTTTTTTTCAAAACTAACTTTTTTTCAAAACTAACTTTTTTTCAAAACTAACTTTTTCAAAACTAACTTTTTCAAAACTAACTTTTTCAAAACTAACTTTTTCAAAACTAACTTTTTCAAAACTAACTTTTTTCAAAACTAGCTTCTGTAATCTCTGGGGCGGTTGTCCCTCTTGGATGCAACCTATTGACTTGACCTCTTATCAAGTATTTCTATAAATCTCTGGGGCGGTTGCCCGTCTTGGCGCAACCTTCTGACTTGACCTCTTATCAAGTATTCTGAAACTGAAACTGAAACTAAAAATGGAAAATGACTGCACTTGATCTTTATCAAGTGGAGACGATTAACCTCTGTTTTGGTTGACCCTCTTGGTGCAACCTTCTGACTTCAAAACTGACTTCAAAAATGACTTCAAAATTACTTCAAGTATCTTTATAAATCTCTGGGGTTTGGTTGTCCCTTTTGGTTACAACCAACTGAAACTGTCTGAAAACTGAAAATGGAACTTGAAACTGCTTCAAGTAACTCTATAACTCTATAAACTCTCTATAAACTCTCTGTAAACTCTCTCTTAATTTGCAAGTCAATTCAATTCAGTAATTGAAAAAAATTTGCAAACAAAAAATAAAAAAAATGTAAAAATATTTCACTCTAATGTACACGAAGGTACGATACTATTATGTTTGATACATAAAATAAAATTATTCTATACTGAATATAACAGTGAAAATAACTGTTGAAAATAACTCTCTTGAAAATAACTCTCTTGAAAATAACTCTCTTGAAATTAACTCTCTTGAAATTAACTCTCTTGAAATTAACTCTCTGTTACAATTAACTCTCTGTTACAATTACTGTTTCAATAAAAACAAATGTATCACTGGTGTATGGAATGTTCACTGTGTTTTGTGTTAAATTCTGGCTCCATACTAAATATTAACTGTTAATAATACTGATTTTTTCAAATGTTTAGAAATTATTTTAAAAAAGAGTTTTGTACTTAACAAAATTTTCTATGGGGAAATCCTTGAGACGTGTCCTGACGACGTCTTGCTGGCTACTTCTTCTTGGATGAAACTAGGCGTGGAGAACTTGGAGTCGTGACACACCGGTTCAAGGGTGGATGTTACGAACTAGAAGTCGTGACACGCCGGTCAACTGGTTTTATCCTGATGCAGGGTAATTTCTATCTTGGCCAAAGAGTGGCCTCTTCTTAAAATCTTCTTGTTAAAATCTTCTTCTTCTTCAAAATATCCTTCTTCTTAAAAATCTTCCTCTTAAAAATCTTCTTAAAAATCATCTTCTTCTTAAAAATCTTCTTGTTAAAAATCTTCTTCTTAAAAATATTCTTCGTAAAATCATCATCTTATCCTGGTAAAGGGTCGCCAGTTGTTAACCCCCCTTTTATGGCCCTGAGTCGGTTCGGATCGACGGGGGTTCTAGTTAGGAGGCAAGCAACGGATATTTCTTCTTGATACTTTTCTAATTCTATTCGGTCGCCGCTCTGTTAAACTCTTGGCTACAGACTCGCCAGACTGTTATGCCAATATCTTCTATGGTGCTTGGGTTGTCTCTTTCTCTCGCTTATTAATTCTTCTATTTTTATAATACTCTGATACTTTCTCTGATACTCAAATTATCGACTTTTCTTTTATAACTTGTCGACTTAACTTCCTGAAGAGAGCACGGCTCGAAGGAAAAGATAAAAACTTTCTCTTTTTGTAGTTTACTTCTAAAAATGTACAGTTAGTTCTCTGAATTTACAGGGGTAGAGGTTCGACCTCTTTCGACCATGGCTCAGGCCGGAATCTAAAAACATTAAGGCAAGGGGGCAAGGGGCCTCTGCCCCCTCCTAATGAGGTGCTAATATGAAGAAGTGCAATGAAGAAGAGCTTTAAATGAAGTCTTAAATGAAGTGTTGTAATTTTACAAGTACATGTATAATATAACCTAAATGTTTGGGGGAGACAGTCGAAGGTTAAGTTCCCCCCTTTTTTTAAACACATGATCAGATGTTTTTGAATGATTGCAAATAAAAATTTAAAAAATAAAAATAAAAACTAATTTGTATTTTTCGCCGAGTCTACATTTTTGAAGGCGATATCATTTCGTAATAGTACACAAGTACAAATTAAGTACACGACTGAGTACGTATTAATTTTGGTTCATTACAATTTCGATTACAATTATGGATTATTTCATATTCACTTGTTGTTTAATTACACTTCTATTAAAGTACATTCTTACATTATAAATTAAATCATTACATTTAATTACAGTTTCACTGAAGTACATTACAAGTTATTATTAATGTATTACAGTTAATTACAATTAAACAGTTACTATAACTTTGTTTTGTTTTTACAGTGTTTCATATTAATAGACAATTAAGATGTTAAATATAATACAAAGTACATGACACTTACGAGATAATTTATTTACGAAATAATATGTTATAATGTTATGAATTTGAAATCAGAGCGAACGGAGGTATTTTATCTTTGAGGCGCTCGAATCTGTCGTCGTGAGCGGAATTCGATCTTACTAAGCATTTATTCGAGTTCATCTCGGGAGGTCATATAATTAAAAATAAAAATGAAAAAAATACGAGAACGTATTTTTGCGTTCTCGAACGAAGGCATAAAGTTTCGCACCTCACAAATTGACACGAGTAAAAAATGAATATTTAATAAAATTTATATAGGACCATGATCAAGGGAAATCAATGACGGGAAAACGTGACGTATGGATGAATATGGTTGAATAATAATGCTTATACTACACAACACCACAACCTTATTATTAAAGAATTTACCATACATTGCATACGGAAGATGTCCAAATACTAAGAACGTGATTCAGTGTACAAAGTATGGGAAACGTAAAGAGAACAAAGTTATTTTGTGACGTCATAGTGTATAAGTTATTATTAGAAAGATGAATTAGAAAAATACAGGAATGAATAAAGACGTACAAATCGAAATTCTATCCAAAACTCGCTTATGCGATTTTGGTTTCTTATGTAAAAATGGACATTCGAACATAAAACTATACGAACATAAGTATTGCATGAAGACAATGAATCCGTATAATGATGGTGTAGGAATTGCTCATTGTTCACTTTTTACATATATATATATAAAAACATATACAGTGCCCGCGAAAAGTATCCGATCACCCTTGAAATTTGTATTTTTTACATAAAAAACAATGTTTAAATGTATACTAACCTTATATTAGTATTTTGTCATCTGTCCTTTGGGTTGGATGACTTGTTCTAGACGTTTTGGCATGGATTTAATCAAGTTTTGACAAACTTCCACTGATATTTCCTTGCACCATACCTTTTTGATGGCCTCTTGTAATTTTTCGACTGAGCCAGTGTCGTGGCATTCAACCTTATTTTTTATTATTAGCCACAGATTTTCTATCGGATTGAGATCTGGACTATTACCAGGCCAATCCAAAATATCAAATTTATTGTCAGTAATCCATTTTGTCACTATTTTGGCCCTGTGACATGGTGCACCATCATGCATGTATGTTTTTGTCCTTTGGATTGCCATTGCCATTGGAAGTTTATCCTGTAGCATTGCTAAATACCGTGCACCATTCATAGTTGTGTTCTTCGGAAGAAAATATAAGCTTCCACGCCCATAGTAACCGAAACAACCCCAAACCATCACACTTGGAGGGTGTTTCATTGTCTTTAGGGTGTATTTAGGGTCCATCCTATTTGAGCCAATAGGCCGGCGAACCTTTTTTGGACAACTTCTGAATGTCAAAAATGTCGACTCATCGCTAAATAAAACCTTCTTCCAGTCATCAACAGTCCAATGAATGTATTTTTTACAAAATGCGACACGTTTTTTTACGCATTTTTTCATTAATGAACGGTTTCTTAGCAGCATGGCGAGATGGTAATCCGAGTTCTTTTTGGAGCCGCTCCTGGATAGTTCGTTCAGAAACACCAGATAACAAATTATTCATATTAAATTTTATTTCTTTCGCAGTTATTGTTGGGTTTTTCAATACTAAACGTTTCATAAGTTTGTCTGTTCGCGAATTTGTTTTTCTCGGTCTGCCAGATCGTTTTTTAGGGACTGGCGTGGTTAGGCCACCATTGTTCTTAGCCCGTGAAACCCATAAATTAACGGTACTTTGGGATATGTTTCATTCCTTAGCTATCTGTCTCTGTGATTTCCCACATGCATGCAAAGCAACAATAGCACCTCGACAATCACTCTTAAGTTATTTTTTAGCACACATTATATATAAATTTTATTTACACCACTTTCTGTAAAAAAAAAAAAATATCAAGAAATTTACACAAACAGTGAAATCTGACAAATTTGAGACACAGCCACCCGCAACGAAGGCTACCAGAACACTAATTTGAGAATGCGTTGGATAGCTCTCATATCAGCGAGCAACCTCAAAGTTACCAGATGTCGCTAGAACAAATAGAAAGTGAATTACGTGTCTCTGAATATCAAGGGAAAATATTGTATTTTCTTAAGTGATCGGATACTTTTCGCGGGCACTGTATATATATATATATATATATATATATATATATATATATATATTATATATATATATATATAAACACATATATATATATATATTATATATATATAAACATATATATATATATATAAACATATATATATAATATAAACATATATATATATATATATAAATAAAACATATATATATAATATATATATATAAAACATATATATATATATAAACACATATATATATATATATATATATATATATATATATATATATATATAAAAACATATATATATGTAAAAAGTGAACAATGAACAATTCCTATACCATCGTTATATGGATTCATTATCTTCATGCAGTACATATATATATATATATATATATATATATAATATATATATATATATATATATAAACATATATATATATAAAACATATATATATAAATAAACATATATATATATATATAAACATATATATATATATAACATATATATATATATAAACATATATATAATATAAAAACATATATATATATAAATAAACATATATATATATATATAATATATATATATAAACAATATATATATATATATAAACATATATATATATATATATATATATATATATATATATATATATATATATAAACATATATATATATGTAAAAAGTGAACAATGAACAATTCCTATACCATCGTTATATGGATTCATTATCTTCATGCAGTACTTATGTTCGTATAGTTTTTATGTTTGAATGTTCATTTTTACATAAGAAACCAAAAATCGCCTAAGCGAGTTTTGGATAGAATTTCGATTTGTACTTCTTTGTTCATTACTGTATTTCCCTAATTAATCTTTTCTAATAATGACTTATACACTATGACGTCATAAAATAACTTTATTCTCTTTACGTTTCCCATACTTTGTACACTGAATCACGTTCTTAGTTTTGGACATCTTCCGTATTCAATGTATGGTAAATTCTTTAGTAATAATGTTGTGGTGTTATGTAGTATAAAAATTATTATTCAACCATATTCATCCATACGTCACATTTTCCCGTCATTAATTTCCCTTGATCATTATCCTACATAAATTTTCATGCATTCGTTCGAGAACGCGAAAATACGTTCTCGTATTATTTTTTTCATTTTTATTTTTAATTATATGACTTCCCGATGAACTCGAAAAAATGCTGAGGTTAAGTGATCGAATTCCGCTGACTGGCAGATTCGAACGCTCAAAGATAAAATACCTCCTTTCGCTCTGATTTCAAATTTATAACATATTATAACATATTATGTTATATCATGTGTGTCATGTCTCATGTACTTGTGTTGTACTAATAACCATCTAGTATAACCATCTAGTATAACCATCTAGTATAACCATATATAAATATATAAAAACACTGTAAGAATGGTAAACGACGTAATGTACTTTAATGAAACTGTAATTAATAATAACTTGTAATGTACTTCATTGAAACTGTAATTAAATGTAATGATTTAATATATACGGTAATGCAAGAATGTACTTTGAAATGGAAGTGTAATTAAACAATAAGTGAATATGAAGTAATCCATAATTGTAATCGTAATTGTAATGAACCAAAATTAATACGTACTCAGTCGTGTACTTAATTTGTACTTATGTGTACTATTACGAAATGATATCGCCTTCATAAATGTAGACTCGGCGAAAAATACAAATTTGTTTTTATTTTTATTTTTTAAAATTTTTATTTGCAATCTTTCAAACATCTGATCATGTGTTTAAAAGGGGGAACTTAACCTTCGACTGTCTTCCCCCAAACATTTAGGTTTATATTATACATGTATTTGTAAAATTACGGCACTTCTTCCTTAAGTCACTTGAGTATAGGACTTCATTAGAGAACTTCATTACGAGCCTCCCTTATTATCAGCCTCGCTGCGGGGGAGGGGGCAGAGGCCCCTTGCCCCTTAACCAGAACGCCTCGTCGATACGAGACACCCCAGAGGGACATAGAAGATGGAAGGGTCTAACATTGTGGCGACCCTATAGCCAGGATAAGAAGAAGAAGATATGGGGTCTAACATTGTGGCGACCCTTTACCAGGATAAGAAAAAGATTTTTAGAAGAAGATTTGTCGAAGAAGATTTGTAGAAGAAGATTTTAACAAGAAGATTTTAACAAGAAGATTTTAACAAGAAGATTTTAACAAGTGGCCACTCTTTGGCCACGATAGAAATTACCCTGCATCAGGATAAAACCAGTTGACCGGCGTGTCACGACTTCTAGTTCGTAACATCCTCCCATGAACCGGTGTGTCACGACTCCAAGTTCTCCACGCCTAGTTTTCATCCAAAAAGAAGTAGCCAGCAAGACGTCTTCAGGACACGTCTCTGAGGATTTCGCCCGTAGAATTTTTGTTAAGTAGAGAGTTTGTTTTTTAAAAGAAATTTGTAAACATTTGAAAAGTCCGTATTATTAACAGTTAATATTTAGTATGGAGCTAGAATTAACACAAAACACAGTGAACACTTCAGACACCAGTGATACACTTTTTTTTAGTGAAACAGTAATTTTCACAGAAGTTAATTGTCACAGAGAGTTAATTGTCACAGAGAGTTAATTGTCACAGAGAGTTAATTGTCACAGAGTTAATTGTCACAGAGAGTTAATTGTAACAGAAGTTAAATGTAACAGAAGTTAATTTCAAAAGAGTTAATTTCAAGAGTTATTTTCACTGTTATATTCAGTATAGAATAATTTTATTTTATGTACCAAACATAATAGTACAGTACCTTCGCGTACATTAGAGTGAAATGTTGTTTACATTTTTTTTATTTTTTGTTTGCAAATTTTTTTAAAATTATTGAATTGAATTGACTTGCAAATTAAGAAAGAGAGAGAGTTTACAGAGAGTTTACAGAGAGTTTACAGAGAGTTTATAGAGAGTTTATAGATTTAGAGAGATACTTGAAGTCATTTTTTGAAGTCATTTTTTGAAGTCATTTTTTGAAGTCAGAAGGTTGCACCAAGTGGGTCAACCAAAACAGAGGTTAATCGTCTCCACTTGAATAGAGATCAAGTGCAGTCATTTTCCATTTTCAGTTAATTTCAAGTTAGACAGTTTAAGTTATAGAGATACTTGATTGCATTTCAAGTAAGTCGGTTGCACCAAGAGGGTCAACCAAAACAGAGGTTAATCGTCTCCACTTGAATAGAGATCAAGTGCAGTCATTTTCCATTTTCAGTTAATTTCAAGTTAGACAGTTTAAGTTATAGAGATACTTGATTGCATTTCAAGTAAGTCGGTTGCACCAAGAGGGTCAACCAAAACAGGTTAATCGTCTCCACTTGATAGAGATCAAGTGCAGTCATTTTCCATTTTCAGTTAATTTCAAGTCAGACAGTTTCAGAATACTTGGCAAGCGTTCAAGTCAGACAGGTTCAGAATACTTGATAGAGTTCAAGTCAGTTTCATTTTCAGTTTCAGAATACTTGATAGAGTTCAAGTCAGTTTTATTCCAAGTCAGAGAGTTTTATTCCAAGTCAGAGAGTTTTATTCCGAGTCAGAGAGTTTTATTCCAAGTCAGTTTTATTCCAAGTCAGTTTTCGAATCCCAAGTCAATTTTATTCCAAGTCAATTTTCGAATCCCAAGTCGAGTTTTCGAATCCCAAGTCGAGTTTTTAAGTCCCAAGTTAGTTTTCAATGCAGTCAATTGAATTCAACTTTTTCTTTGTAATTTAAGAGAATTTAATTTAAGAAAATGTAATCTAAGAATTTAATTCAACCTTTTTTTTGTTGTAAAAGAGAATTAAATTCAACCTGAATTGACCGATTTGCGTCTTTAGTTTAACCTTTTTTGTTTGTTTGTAAGAAGGAAATTGACCGATCTGTCTTTTCTTTTCATGCCATTGTTGCGTATATAAATATATAGGTAAAATGACATTTTATTGTTTGTAACCAAAATAGTTTTTACAATTGTTTGTAACGATTTTGGTAATTATTGTAATGTATATGAGGAACATTCCGTCCCTCCGTTTGTTGAACTCTCTTAATTTTTGTTCTAAGTAGTGTGACAAGCAATCTTTTTTTTAAAGAGCAAAGTGCTCACGAAAGACGTATTGTCAATTTCAAACTTATACCCCCTGCTTAGTCACTCAATTCCCCCGTATGATCGCACATACCCTAAATTTCAGTTGTTTGTTCTTTTTTGTCATTTAATTTTAATAAAACTTCTACACAATAAAAACTATGTATTTATCATATGCAAACAAGTTTTCAGACTAAAAAATCAAATAATTCAAATTCTATCAACATTTAACGAAAGAGTATAATTTTTCTACTTAACATGCAAAAATTATTAAACCTTTTTAATATTTTTTTTATTATATAAAAATAATTTTTAATGAAAAATTTACCTGAAATTATTAAAAGAAAAGATTGTTCGAAATGCTTTCCTTCCATTTCAATAACTTTTTTATTCTTGTCCGAAACTCATCTAAGGCTCGATTTACTTTTATTTTTAAGAATATTATAAAATTATGTTAGCTCATTAAAATGCATAATTGATCCCTATTTTTAATTTGTATTTTTATTTTTATTTTGTTCAATTAATCGTGAGTAACTGTCCTTAAATTGTTATTGCACCATTTGTAAGGTATCAAAAGAAAATTATAGTCAAATTGACATACTACTACAGTATATGGCTATGAATTTTAGTAGTCGAAATTAATTGTGTGTCAAAATTCAATTTTTAAAACCGTGAGATTTACTTTCATTACTTGTAGGGTCCTCTAAGTACGTTTTTCTTTAATTACCTTATAAGTGTAACTGATTATGTAAAATCTGTAATCCTAATTGAATTTTATTACTTTTGACATATATTCCCTCCAGTCACTTTTGCATTAAAACTCGTATGCAAACATCATCATTACAATCCATCATAATTATTGCTTACTATATATAAATTCTCGCTCATGCATTTATTCAGTTAATTTAACAATCCTCTTAGCTAATCTGTCTCTCGAAATTATAAGATACACACTTTGTACCCAATAAACATAAATACACATTTGACCACAGGTCTATACATTATCCACTACGTAATTCGATTTGTACCTACAACAGTCAATAAAAATGCATGTATGCACACTATATATACTATATATACAAACCTTATGCTAAAATCATTGGATATCACAATAAAAACTATTTCATTACGTGTAAGTGCAAACTATGCTATTTAGTCTTAATCATTTTGCTTTCTAATATATCTTGCTTATGCATTTATTCAGTTAATTTAAAAATCCTCTCAGCTAATCTAATCTGTCCTTCGAAATTGTAAGATACACACTTTGCACCTAATACACCCAAATACACACTAGACCACAGGTCTATACATCATCCATTACGTAATTCTATTTTTACCAACGCTAGTCAATAAAAATTAGTTTATAGATTGTACGATTTACGTTTTTCCCTTTTATCTACTCTACTCATTATGTATGTAATTCATCCCACAGAAAAAATAAAATTTGGTAAAAAATTTTAAGCATATCATTGTTTGTCTAACTTAAATGTTTGTCTAAATTAACGTATTAATCCTTTATTCTGTTCGTATAAAAGTAAAGTTTTAATCTTTGAATTTTTATATTTTATAATAGCCCTCTAAGCGAGTGTCATGTTAAAAATTTGGATACCCTGCATTGTACTCAACTACCCGAACTCCTTCTGTATAAAACTTGTATTGTAAAAAAGAATGTCGTCATCTAACTTCAATTACTTACGATGTTATTTTCTCAATTGTATTATATTGTATTAATTGTATTATATTATTGTATTAATACCATTTTGGAGGGGGAAACACTGTAAAAAGTGAATAATGAACAATTCCTATACCATCGTTATATGGATTCATTATCTTCATGCAGTACTTATGTTCGTATAGTTTTTATGTTTGAATGTTCATTTTTACATAAGAAACCAAAAATCGCCTAAGCGAGTTTTGGATAGAATTTCGATTTGTACTTCTTTATTCATTACTGTATATCCCTAATTCATCTTTTCTAATAATGACTTATACACTATGACGTCATAAAATAACTTTATTCTCTTTACGTTTCCCATACTTTGTACACTGAATCACGTTCTTAGTTTTGGACATCTTCCGTATTCAATGTATGGTAAATTCTTTAGTAATAATGTTGTGGTGTTATGTAGTATAAAAATTATTATTCAACCATATTCATCCATACGTCACATTTTCCCGTCATTAATTTCCCTTGATCATTATCCTATACAAATTTTCATGCATTCGTTCGAGAACGCGAAAATACGTTCTCGTATTATTTTTTTCATTTTTATTTTTAATTATATGACCTCACGAGATGAACTCGAAAAAATGCTGAGGTTAAGTGATCGAATTCCGCTGACTGGCAGATTCGAACGCTCAAAGATAAAATACCTCCTTTCGCTCTGATTTCATATTTATAACATATAACATATTATGTTATATCATGTGTGTCATGTCTCATGTACTTGTGTTGTACTAATAACCATCTAGTATAACCATCTAGTATAACCATCTAGTATAACCATATATTATAACCATATATTATAACCATATATAATAACCATATATAAATATATAAAAACACTGTAAGAATGGTAAACGACGTAATGTACTTCAATGAAACTATAATTAAATGTAATGATTTAATTTATAATGTAAGAATGTACTTTAATAGAACTGTAATGGACAATCATAAGCGAATGTGAAGTAATCCATAATTGTAATCGTAATTGTAATGAACCAAAATTAATACGTACTCAGTCGTGTACTTAATTTGTACTTATGTGTGCTATTACGAAATGATATCGCCTTCAGAAATGAAGATTCGGCAAAAATATACGATTAGTTTTTATTTTTATTTTTTTAAATTTTATTTGGAATCTTTCAAACATCTGATCATGTGTTTAAAAGGGGGGAACTTAACCTTCAACTTCCGTCCCACAACATTTAGGTTCATATTATACATGTATTTGTAAAATTACGACTACTTCATTATAGTACTTCATTATAGCACTTCCTTACTCCTCCTTTGTTAGCAGCCTCGCTGCGAGGAGGGGGCAGAGGCCCCTTGCCTCCTTAACCATTTTTTAGATTCCGGCCTGAGCCATGGTCGAAAGAGGTCGAACCTCTACCCCTGTAAATTCAGAGCACTACCTGTACATTTTGAGAAGTAAACTAAATGTAAGAGAAACTTTTTATTTTCCCCTTCGAGCCGTGCTCTCTTCAGAAAAAATTAGTTAAGTCGATAAGTTATAAAAGAAAAATCGATAAGTTTAGTACCAAGAGAAAGTATCAGAGTATTATAGCAAGAGAAAAATTAATAATCGTCGACCCATAAAGCGAGAGAAAGAGACAACCCAAGCACCATAGAAGATATTGGCATAACAGTCTGGCGAGTCTGTAGCCAAGAGTTTAACAAGAGGCGACCGAAAAGAATTAGAATGTTTAGAAGAAATATCCATTGCTGCCTCCCAACTAGAACCCCCGTCGATTCCGAACCGACTCAGGGCCATAGACGGAGGGGTTAACATATATATATATATATATATATATATATACACATATATACGTATATATATATATATATATATATATATATATATATATATATACACATAATATATATATATATACATATATATATATATACATACATATATATGTATATATATATATATATATATACATACATATATATATGTGTATATATATATGTATCTATATATATAATATATATATATATATATATAATATCTATATATATATATATATTATATATATATA
>JAJOZX010020997.1:0-2500 GCA_023014485.1 Bathynomus jamesi
CGAGATGTTCCGTCCTTTTTGGAGACAAGAATCATAGGAGCTGAAAGCTGAATGACATCCTGCTCCAATATGTCCGTGATGTGTTCCTCAATGGTGACTAATTGGGGATGTGGAACCCGATAGGGAGGAATGAAAATGGATTTGGAATTGGGTTCCAGCTTGATGTCAAAGGGAACAAATTAGTTCGGCCCAGAGGATCTCCTTTTAGGGCAATCACATCTCTATTTCTTATCAGGAAATCGAGAAGTGATTCCATTAGTTTGGGATCCTGTAAGGCTGGTGACTCCTGAAGGGAGTGTTCCAGACATTTTTTATATTCTTCTTTTAATACTGAAGGGTTTAACTCTAAGGAACTGGAAATACGATTTATCGTACTGGTGGGGAAATCTGAATCTATTTCTACTGGGGAAACAGTTCCTATTTTCTGATTTGAAGTTAATTCTATAGGGCTTTTTCCTTTGTTTAAACAAACAACAGGGATAGCTGAATTCTGGCTCTCACTAAGGATTTGGGCAATAAAAACATCTCTTTTGAAATTACTTTTCTCTGTAATCAGAGTACGTTCTGACTCTAATAATTTTCCTTGACTGTCGACTACTTTTGCTAGGAAACAAATCTTCTCATAAGGTGCTACTGTTATATGCTCGGTAGGGCATATAAAAAATTGAGAATGTGACTCTGGTTCGGCGACTAAAATTTGCCGTATGGGCTGAACTGAAGCTGGCTGAACTGAAGCTGGCTGACTGGAAACTGGCTGACTGGAAACTGACTGACTGACTGGCAACTGACTGACTGACTGGAAACTGACTGACTGACTGGAAACTGACTGACTGACTGGAAACTGACTGACTGACTGACTGGAAACTGACTGACTGACTGACTGGAAACTGACTGACTGACTGACTGACTGGAAACTGACTGACTGACTGACTGGAAACTGACTGACTGGAAACTGACTGACTGGAAACTGACTGACTGGAAACTGACTGTGTTGATCCAGCTGGATTCAACAACTGGAACTGATTACTCTTGGGGCTGATTTCTGGAGCGGTTGTCCCTCGGGATGCAACCAACCGACTTGAACTGCTATCAAGTGGAGGGGGTTTCCTATTGCTTTCGGAAATCTGAACTGAACTAATTCTATTAGCATTAAGCGGTCTGTTATTCTCATGGAGATGGTGTGTCCTATTCCAACACTTTACTAACTTTCCAGCAGGGTAAATTTCCCACTGATTCAGGTTAAAAAAATCCATACCTAGTAGGATATCTGTCTGAAAGGTGGCGACTGTGTCCACTATACAACATTTCACCAGGTATACCGCGTTTCCAACTTCTAAATATAACTCAATTTCTCCGTATGTAGAGATGGGTGTGCCCGTAACTCCTCTGAGTTGACAGGATGGTGCCTTAATTTCATATTTGTAATATGTACTTTCTAGTAATTCATCTACGCATTGTTTCTTAATTAACGTCGCGTGTGCTCCTGTACCTAGGAGAGCAGTTAAATCTTGGTTATCAGTGCTACAATTTATTATTAAATCTAGGAAGTCTGCACCTATTATCCTGATGGGAAGGTTGTGTGTGTATCTGGGTTCATTACTGTAATTTAGGAGGGAGGAGGTTGAACTGCCGCCTCCAAAGTGGGGTCTAAAAAAGGGCTCGAATTGTCTTCTAATGGAGGACCTGGGTCATATTCTATGGGATCACCATACGCTGGAGGGTTTTCTTGGAAACTGTACTCTGGGGAAAATGATTCTTCTGCGGGTACTTCGACGTACCGAACTAACCGACCTTGCTGATTGTACTGGGGTTTGTACATGGGGTAATAATGTGATTGACCCTGTGGTCGTAATCTATTTGGTTGGTAGTTCGACTGGGGCTGGGAATGTGTTTTCTGGGGATTGGAGGATTTTTGGGAACGTTGGGGGTTTGATTTCTGGAAGTGGGGTCTATACACTGCAGGGGCTTTATCGGCACATTTTTGGCGATCGCCACGGCGATGACCATGTTCGTGACAGTGGGAGCAATAAGAGGGATAAGTGCACTGACTTATCATGTGCCCAAAGCTATCGCAGTTGAAACACTCTGGAGGAGGGCGTGTATTCTGGGTTTGGGGGGCTTGTTTCTGGGGTGGTGTTCCCTGCATTGGCCTCGATTTATAGGGTTGTTGTTGTTGTTGTCGGTGTTGTGGATGCTGCTGAATGTAATGTACGGGGGTTTCTCTACTCTTTCGGTAGTTCTGGTTTGCTAAATCTGGGTAATGTTCCCGTGTTTTATTTATAGCTACACTTACTGGTTTGTCAACATTTAGAAATTCTTAAAACTTTTTTTTAGGTGCTCCGGGTAGGTTTTGGTAAATTGCTGTTGCTACTATAAGGTTTCTTCCTTTTGAAGTGAAAGTAATGCCGCATGCATTTTCTGCGGCTCGGAGGGATTCTCCTACGAGTTTGTGTTCGTGCAATAAAATTATTTAAATCCTCATGTTCCTCTTTCTTCCATT
>JAJOZX010020997.1:7500-30491 GCA_023014485.1 Bathynomus jamesi
TTAGTCAGTAAAGTCGATAAGTTATAAAAGAAAAGTCGATAATTTTCGTATCAGAGAAAGTATCAGAGTATTATAGAGAGAGAAGAATTAGCAACTATCGACCCTATAGCGAAGGAAAAGAATTAGAATGTTATAGAAGAAATATCCGTTGCTGCCTCCCAACCAGAACCCCCGTCGATTCGAACCACCCATGGCCATAGACGGAGGATTCAAACAGTGGTGACCCTATAGCCAGGATCTTATAACATTGGCGACCCTTTGCCCAGGATAAGAAACTGACGCCCCAAGCACATAGAAGATATTGGCATAACAGTCTGGCGAGTCTGTAGCCAAGAGTTTAACAAGTGGCGACCCACCCTTTGACCGGCGTGTCACGACTTCTAGTTCGTAACATCCACCCTTGAACCGGTGTGTCACGACTCCAAGTTCTCCACGCCTAGTTTTCATCCAAGAAGAAGTAGCCAGCAAGACACGTCTTCAGGACACGTCTCTAAGGATTTCGCCGTAGAAATTTTGTTAAGTACAGAGTTGTTTTTTTTAAAGAAATTTGTAAACATTTGAAAAGTCAGTATTATTAACAGTTAATAATGAGTATCAAGCCAGAATTTACAAGAAACACAGTAAACATTTCAGACACCAGTGACACATTTTTTTTAGTGAAACTAATTTTCACAGAGTTAAAAGTCACAGAAGTTAAAAGTCACAGAAGTTAAAAGTCACAGAAGTTAAAAGTCACAGAAGTTAAAAATCACAGAAGTTAAAAATCACAGAAGTTAAAAGTCACAGAAGTTAAAAGTCACAGAAGTTAAAAGTCACAGAAGTTAAAAGTCACAGAAGTTAAAAGTCACAGAAGTTAAAAGTCACAGAAGTTAAAAGTCACAGAAGTTAAAAGTCACAGAAGTTAAAAGTCACAGAAGTTAATTGTCACAGTTATTTTCACTATTATAGTCAGTATAGAATAATTTTATTTTATGTACCAAACATAATTGTACCGTATCTTCGCGTACATTCGAGTGAAATGTTGTTTACACTTTTTATTTTTGTTTACAATTTTTTTCAAATTATTGAATTGAATTGACTTGCAAATTAAGAAAGAGAGAGTTTATAGAGTTACTTGAAGCAGTTTCAAGTTCCAGTTTCAGTTTGAAGATACTTGATAGACTTCAAGTTAGACAGGTTCAGTTTGAAGATACTTGATAGAGTTCAAGTTAGACAGGTTCAGTTTGAAGATACATGATAGAGTTCAAGTTAGACAGTTTCAGTTTCAAGATATTGATAGAGTTCAAGTCAGAGAGTTTCAGTTTCAAGTCAGACAGTTTCAGTTTCAAGTCAGACAGTTTCAGTTTCAAGTCAGACAGTTTCAGTTTCAAGTCAGACAGTTTCAGTTTCAAGTCAGACAGTTTCAGTTTCAAGTCAGTTTCAGTTACAAGTCAGACAGTTTCAGTTTCAAGTCAGACAGTTTCAGTTTCAAGTCAGACAGTTTCAGTTTCAAGTCAGACAGTTTCAGTTGCAAGTCAGACAGTTTCAGTTGCAAGTCAGACAGTTTCAGTTGCAAGTCAGACAGTTTCAGTTGCAAGTCAGACAGTTTCAGTTGCAAGTCAGTTTCCAGTCTCAGTCAGTTTCCAAGTCTCAGTCAGTTTTGAAATCCCAAGTCTCAGTCAGTTTTGAAATCCCAAGTCTCAGCCAGTTTTGAAATCCCAAGTCTCAGCCAGTTTTGAAATCCCAAGGTCTCAGCCAGTTTTGAAATCCCCAGGTCTCAGCCAGTTTTGAAATCCCCAGGTCTCAGCCAGTTTTGAAATCCCCAGGTCTCAGCCAGTTTTGAAATCCCCAGGTCTCAGCCAGTTTTGAAATCCCCAGGTCTCAGCCAGTTTTGAAATCCCCAGGTCTCAGCCAGTTTTGAAATCCCCAGGTCTCAGCCAGTTTTGAAATCCCCAGGTCTCAGCCAGTTTTGAAATCCCCAGGTCTCAGCCAGTTTTGAAATCCCCAGGTCTCAGACAGTTTTGAAATCCCCAGGTCTCAGCCAGTTTTGAAATCCCCAGGTCTCAGCCAGTTTTGAAATCCCCAGGTCTCAGCCAGTTTTGAAATCCCCAGGTCTCAGCCAGTTTGAAATCCGCAGGTCTCAGCAGTTTTGAAATCCGGAGGTCTCAGCCAGTTTTGAAATCCGCAGGTCTCAGCCAGTTTTGAAATCCGCAGGTCTCAGCCAGTTTTGAAATCCCAGGTCTCAGCCAGTTTTGAAATCCCCAGGTCTCAGCCAGTTTTGAAATCCCCAGGTCTCAGCCAGTTTTGAAATCCCCAGGTCTCAGCCAGTTTTGAAATCCCCAGGTCTCAGCCAGTTTTGAAATCCCCAGGTCTCAGCCAGTTTTGAAATCCCCAGGTCTCAGCCAGTTTTGAAATCCCAGGTCTCAGCCAGTTTTGAAATCCCAAGGTCTCAGCCAGTTTTGAAATCCCCAGGTCTCAGCCAGTTTTGAAATCCCAGGTCTCAGCCAGTTTTGAAATCCCAGGTCTCAGCCAGTTTTGAAATCCCAAGGTCTCAGCCAGTTTTGAAATCCCCAGGTCTCAGTCAGTTTTGAAATCCCCAGGTCTCAGTCAGTTTTGAAATTCCCAGGTCTCAGTCAGTTTTGAAATTCCCAGGTCTCAGTCAGTTTTGAAATTCCCAGGTCTCAGTCAGTTTTGAAATTCCCAGGTCTCAGTCAGTTTTGAAATTCCCAGGTCTCAGTCAGTTTTGAAATTCCCAGGTCTCAGTCAGTTTTGAAATTCCCAGGTCTCAGTCAGTTTTGAAATTCCCAGGTCTCAGTCAGTTTTGAAATTCCCAGGTCTCAGTCAGTTTTGAAATTCCCAGGTCTCAGTCAGTTTTGAAATTCCCAGGTCTCAGTCAGTTTTGAAATTCCCAGGTCTCAGTCAGTTTTGAAATTCCCAGGTCTCAGTCACTTTTGAAATTCCCAGGTCTCAGTCACTTTTGAAATTCCCAGGTCTCAGTCACTTTTGAAATTCCCAGGTCTCAGTCACTTTTGAAATTCCCAGGTCTCAGTCACTTTTGAAATTCCCAGGTCTCAGTCACTTTTGAAATTCCCAGGTCTCAGTCACTTTTGAAATTCCCAGGTCTCAGTCACTTTTGAAATTCCCAGGTCTCAGTCACTTTTGAAATTCCCAGGTCTCAGTCACTTTTGAAATTCCCAGGTCTCAGTCACTTTTGAAATTCCCAGGTCTCAGTCACTTTTGAAATTCCCAGGTCTCAGTCACTTTTGAAATTCCCAGGTCTCAGTCACTTTTGAAATTCCCAGGTCTCAGTCACTTTTGAAATTCCCAGGTCTCAGTCACTTTTGAAATTCCCAGGTCTCAGTCACTTTTGAAATTCCCAGGTCTCAGTCACTTTTGAAATTCCCAGGTCTCAGTCACTTTTGAAATTCCCAGGTCTCAGTCACTTTTGAAATTCCCAGGTCTCAGTCACTTTTGAAATTCCCAGGTCTCAGTCACTTTTGAAATTCCCAGGTCTCAGTCACTTTTGAAATTCCCAGGTCTCAGTCACTTTTGAAATTCCCAGGTCTCAGTCACTTTTGAAATTCCCAGGTCCGAGTCACTTTTGAAATTCCCAGGTCCGAGTCACTTTTGAAATTCCCAGGTCCGAGTCACTTTTGAAATTCCCAGGTCCGAGTCACTTTTGAAATTCCCAGGTCCGAGTCACTTTTGAAATTCACAGGTCCGAGTCACTTTTGAAATTCACAGGTCCGAGTCACTTTTGAAATTCCCAGGTCCGAGTCACTTTTGAAATTCCCAGGTCCGAGTCACTTTTGAAATTCCCAGGTCCGAGTCACTTTTGAAATTCCCAGGTCCGAGTCACTTTTTAAATTCCCAGGTCCGAGTCACTTTTAAATTCCCAGGTCCGAGTCACTTTTGAAATTCCCAGGTCCGAGTCACTTTTGAAATTCCCAGGTCCGAGTCACTTTTGAAATTCCCAGGTCCGAGTCACTTTTGAAATTCCCAGGTCCGAGTCACTTTTGAAATTCTCAGGTCCCAGTCACTTTTGAAATTCCTAGGTCCGAGTCACTTTTGAAATTCCCAGGTCCGAGTCACTTTTGAAATTCCCAGGCCCGAGTCACTTTTGAAATTCCCAGGCCCGAGTCACTTTTGAAATTCCCAGGCCCGAGTCACTTTTGAAATTCCCAGGCCCGAGTCACTTTTGAAATTCCCAGGCCCGAGTCAGTTTTGAAATTCCCAGGCCCGAGTCAGCTTTGAAATTCCCAGGCCCGAGTCAGCTTTGAAATTCCCAGGCCCGAGTCAGCTTTGAAATTCCCAGGCCCGAGTCAGCTTTGAAATTCCCAGGCCCGAGTCTGCTTTGAAATTCCCAGGCCCGAGTCTGCTTTGAAATCAATTGAATTCAATTTTTTTTTGTAGTTTAAGAGAATTAAATTCAACCTCAATTGACCGGTTTCCGTCTTTAGTTTAACCTTTTTTTTGTAAGAAGGAAATATATAGTTATGTATTTTATTATTTGTAACCAAAACCATTTTTACAAAGGTTGTAACGATTTTGATAATTATTGTAATGTATATGAGGAACATGCCGTCCCTACGTTTGTTGCCCTTCTTTAATTTTTGTTCTTAGCAGTCTGACAATGCAATCTTTTAAAAAAAAAAAAGACGAAAAAACGTATTGTCAATTCCAGACATATACCCCCCTATTAGTCACTCATTCCCCCCGAATGTAGTACTCCAAACTTTGTTTTTTTAATTTTATTTTAACACCCCAACCCCAGTTGAACCCAGTGTCAACCAGAGACATGGTTCAGCCATGATTAATTCCTCTTTGGTACTATGGAACATAACCTCAATTTAGGTTGTTTTTTTTATTTTTAAGAATATTATATGTTTAGTTCATTATAGTTTATAATTTATTTCTATTTTATTTCTATTTTTAATTTTTTTATTTTTTTTTTTTTTTATGTTATTCGATTAATACCGAGTAATTGTCGTAGTCGAATTTAATTAATTGTGTGTCAAAATTCAATTTTAAAACCGTGAGATTTACTTTCATTAATTGTAAGTTCCTCTAAGTGCGTTTTTTTAATTACCTTATACGTGTAACTGATTAATTACGTAAATCTAAAATTCTAATTGAATTTTATTACTTTTGACACATATTCGAATTCATTTACCTTCCGTACCTCCAGTCACTTTTGCATTAAAACTCGTACGCAAACATCATCATTATAATACATCATAATTATTGCTTTATATATAAATTCTCGCACATGCATTTATTAAGTTATTTTATCTGTTCCTTAAAGTATATATATATATATATATATATATATATCCTAATCCACCAATGAACACTAATGATCTAGTTCTTCACGGGATGAACAAATTACTTTCATATTCTACATACTATTGTACCGACTCACTCATCTACAGATGCTTCTTACCAATATTTATAGATACATATGCACACTGACGTATAACTTCAACTATAAATCTCTTTTCCCCATTTGGACATATCACCAACCACTACACTCTGTACCTAATACACACAAATACACACTAGAACACAGGTCTATACATCATCCACTACGTAATTCGATTTTTACCTACACTAGTCAATAAAAATTAGTTTATAGATTGTACGATTTACATTTTTCCCTTTTATCTACTATTCATTATGTATGTAATTCTTCCCACAGAAAAATAAAAAAGTTTGTTAAAAATTTTACAATATCATTGGTTGTCTAACTTAATTGTTCGTCCAAATTAACGTATTAATCCTTTTATTCTGTTTGCATAAAATTAAAGTTTTAATCTTTGAATTTTTATATTTTATAATAGCCCTCTAAGCGAGTGTCATGTTAAAAATTTGATTACTCTGCATTGTACCCAACCACTCGAACTCACTTGTTCTGTATAAAACTTGTAATGTAAAGAAAAATTCGTCATCTAACTTGAATTAGTTAGGATGTTATTCTCTTAATTCTATTGTGTTGTATGAATTGTACCCTATTATATTATTGTATAAATATCATTTTAAAGGGGAGAGCAATGTAAAAATGAACAATGAATAATCAATATTCATTTTTTCATAAGAACCAAAATCGCTTAACACAAGTTTGGATAAAAATTTTATTTGTTGCTTCCTATTTTTGTTTGTGTCACAACCCTACGATCTACCATTTCTATGGTTTAGTCGTATCCATTTTCCATTTGTTATAGAAGTTATTATAATTAATTATGATTGTCTTGCATCTCACCCTCGACCCTAGATTATGCATACACATTGCATGTAACAGGATTGGAAAACGCAGTTGTACTTCTTAGTCATTAATACCCACTCTTTGTCTCTAATTCGTTCTTGTAAATCTTCCTAATAATGATTTGTACTATACGTACAAATTCAATAACTATGACGTCACATTTTCCCGTCATTAATTTCCCTTCATCATATCTCTAGTATTCAATGTATGAAAATTCTTTAACATCATAATAAAAATTGTACACTCTATAGAAGTCATTATTTATATGTTATGTAGTATAAATATAACTATTATTCGACCATATCCCCCCCCCCATACGTCCATATCTTATCTTGACCATTATCCTATGTCAATTTTATTAAATATTCATTTTTGCTCGTGAAATGCAAAACTTTATGCATTCGTTCCAAAACGCGCAAGCACGTTCTCGTATTATTTTTTTATTATTTTTTTTCAAGCGCGTTCACCCTCGCAAGATATTCATAAATGCTTATGCAAGCGTACGCAATTCGCAAATCAGCATAAATCGAACATCTGAAAACGTGAAACCTCCTGTCCCTCTGATTTCAAATTTATAACATATTATAACATATTATGTTGTATATAAATTATCTCGTATGTGCCCATGTACTTGTGTTGTACTAATAACCATATATAATAACCATATATAATAACCGTATATTATAACCATATATAATAACCATATATAAATATAAAAACAATGTAAGAATTGTAAACGACGTAATGTACTTCAATGAAACTGTAATTAAATGTAATGATTTAATATATAATGTAAGAATGTACTTTAATAGAACTGTAATGGACAATCATAAGCGAATGTGAAGTAATCCATAATCGCAATCATAATTGTAATAAACCAAAACGAAACTGTACTCAGTAATGTACTTAAATTGTACTTATGTACTACTACGAAATGATATCGCCTTCAGAAATGTAGACTCGGCGAAAAATACGAATAGTTTTTATTTTTATTTTTTAAATTTTTATTTGGAATCTTTCAAACATCTGATCATGTGTTTAGAAGGGGGAAACTTAACCTTCAACTGCATTCCCCCCAACATTTAGACTTATATGATACATGTAATTGTAAAATTAACTTCACTTCATTACTGCACTCTTCTTTGGTCACTACTACGACACTCCCTTGTTAGCAGCCTCGCTGCGAGGAGGGGGCAGAGGCCCCTTGCCTCCTTAATTTTTTTTAGATTCCGGCCTCCACGCAGAACGCTCCTCTATACTTACGTCGTTTCTATACATTAATATACTGCGTGGTCATTGCAGTTAAATGTACATATTCACGATTTGCGAGGGTGCCCTCTCAGGGCATTGGTTTCTGCCCTATGTAGAAGAATTACGACTTCTGACTGATCGAGGCCCGTGGTGTAGTGGATAGCATATCTGACCGGCAATCGGAAGATCCTGGGTTCGATTCCCGGGCGGTTACCTCATTTTTCATTTGTTCGTTATTTCTCTTCCTCGTGTGCAGAACGCTCCTCTATACTTACGTCGTTTCTATACATACATATATATATATATATATATATATATATATATGAGGGGTCCCGCGTCTTAAGGTACCTAAGCGCCAAAATTAAAATTCGCCAGAAATCGCCTCCAAAGTTCAGCAATATTCTCGCAATAGTATCTCTGTTATTAATTGAGCTGAAACGTTCATTTTTGGCTAAATTAGGGTTCTAAATATGCTAATGAAGATGTTGAGTTTTTGGAATAGATTTTTATATTATATATATATATATTTTTTAATTTTTTTATTTTCTTATTATGCCGAACTTTGGGTAAACTTTTGGCTGGCGATAGAGGTGAAAAAAGTAGTTCGCTTCATAAGGTTTTCAACCATACTTCTAGTGTCGTAAGGTCATTATAACCCAAACCACGCGATAGGGGAAGGGTGAAAATAGTGATATCCATCAAAAACACGTTTTCGCCTGTGGTGACGCTCAGTGATACACACAGACTGTGCATGGAACAAGGAACTCTTATAGGAAAATTAAATCCACTATACTCGTTGGGCGGGTCATACTAAGCATTTTTTTAAATCAATGGAGAGGGGTGTTCAAATGATATTTTGGTGTATAGAACACAATTCTGAAGAAAATATTTAATTCTGATAACCCTAACCTACATCATTTTGCAGTTGATTATTATTAAATTGTTGATTATTTTACTATTGTAGTTACCCCAGAATATGTCTTCTCACGTTTTCTATCATGGCTGCTCACGTTATCTCTCATAGAGCATTGTTCTAACTAATTCATATAAACACATATAATGTAATTCATATAATAATAATAATATTTAAATACTCAAATAAAAAGGTGTGCCATTCCACTTAATTGTAATTATCATACAGTTTGGTATATGAAATATTTTGACGGTTTTCTGGCCCGCATAAGGCCATTTTCTGAGCCACCTTTCTCAGAGGCTAGAATGTAACGTTTCAGAACATTCTAAAACGTTTTGGGAAATATTTGAAGTGACTCATGATTTATGAAGGTATTTTACCACCTCGGCTTGCAGTGAGGGGATAGATTTAGTGATTATCTACTGATAGGGAGGAGGGGGGGATCTCTTGCATCCTCTTTGATGGGCGGATTGACCTGACCAATGTGATGATGGAAGCTGAGGGCAGTGACCAATCTTTTCCCGCAAAGATCAAGGAAGAACACTATAGTGTTGTTAGTGAGCCTGGCAGCTACTATCTGTTCCACTTTACCCCAGAGAAAGCAACTAAAGAGGAGTCACATGCGGAGAAGATTGCTAAGGTCCTGTTTGCCTGGCTGAAAGAGAGGGGTTATGATAAGACCTTGTTGGCCATTGGAGGAGACTCAACAAATGTCAACACTGGTGTGAAAGCTGGAGTAATGCGGAAGCTGGAGCTGCACCTGGGGAGAAAGCTGGTCTGGTTGGTGTGCAACCTGCACACTGTTGAACTTCCCCTGCGCCATCTCATTGTTGACCTTGATGGCCCTACTCTGTCAGACAAAAAATTATCCGGGCCAATAGGAAAGCTCCTTGATTCTGCTACAGACTTTGATATCAATCCAAACTTCACCCGAATCTCTGTTGGCCCTCCACTGATCAAGCTTCCTGACAAGGTCATTCAAGATCTCTCAACTGATCAATACTATGGCTATAAAATTGTCTGTGCAGTCAGGGATGGAGTACTTCCTGCATGGCTGGCTCTGTTAGAGATAGGACCAGTAAACCACAGCCGCTGGCTCACCACAGCGAACAGACTTCTCAGGCTCTGGGTGTCAAAGCACGGACTTAAAGGAAAGAACCTGAAGATTCTGCAATTCATTGTGGAATTCATCATTGGAGTGTATTACCCATGTTGGTTCAACGTGAAGGTCAAGCACTCCTGGATCGAAGGGCCTAGGCACATCCTCTTTCAGCTGGACTGCCTCAAGTCCCAGAGAAAGGAGGTGCTGGATATTGTGATGCCAACTGTGAGAAGATCTGCTTGGTATGCCCACAGTGAAGTCATCCTCCAAACACTACTCTGCTCTGAGGATCAGAAGGAGAGGATTGAAGGGGTGGAGAGAATCCTGGCCATCAGGGGAGAGGGGGACCCGGACACTCAGCTGGGGGACTCCTCTGTTAGGAGCAGAAGGACACCTGACATCAATTGTGATGCTTCCAGCATCGGTGACTTGATCAGCTGGTCAGAAGGTGTGTCAGAGCCACCTCTCACCTGCTCTCTAAGCACCTCAGAGGTGAAAAACTTCATCAACACCTCCATGGAGGTGCGCAACTGGCCTTGCCACACACAAAGCATTGAGAGGGTTGTTAAAATGGTGACTGAGGCTTCTGCTAAGTACTTCTCACAGGAAAAGAGGGATGGAGGGATCAGGGCTCAGGAGACCAGCAGGAAGCTGATGTCCAAGTCTGAGTCAAAGCAGGATTTGTGCAACCTGGCAAAGTTCAAGATGTCAGGAGAATGATCTTTGTAATTATATCCAGTGATATACATGCAGTTCACCTATTAATAAATATATGTAAAGTTGATTTGGCCTTGTCAATATAAATGATTTACCTTATATCTTTTAATATATTATAAAGGGGTTCAAAAGGGAAAATTGGCAATTTAGAAATACAAAATGATGTAGGTTAGAGTTATCCTATCCAAAAAATAAGCTCATATTTGAATTCCCCATGTAAAAACACATAATTTAGACACCCCTGATGGTAGGATTTCCTTCAGATTCATGTTGTCACCTGAGTACGACCCGCCCTACCACTATAGTCTGAATAAGTAATGGTAAATGACAAATACTATACTATAGTACTATAGTATTTGTCATTTACCATTACTTATTCAGACTATAGTGGATTTAATTTTCCTAGAAGAGTTCCTTGTTCCATGCACGGTCTGTGTGCATCATATATATAATTTTCATATATACGTGTGTGTATATATATATAATATATATATATATATATATATATATATATATATATATATATATATACACACATTATATATATACAAATTTGCATAAATTTACATTCGGTTTATTTATAAAATGGATTGACAAAAGGAAAATATTAACATAATTTCAAACTATGAAAAGATTTTTATTATGAATTCATTGTCAATTCATGCGCCCAATCTAGTCTATTTATACGAAATCGTCGAAAATGACGTCTTAAGTTACAACTTTGGAAGAAGAGCTTTAGTGAAAAATTCTCCTCATTTATTTGGAAATAAGAAATAGTAATAAAGTTTGGTGGTGTTTAATCGCTTTCCTATCGACAAAGGTCGTGTGAAGGTGGTGATCTACAGCTTTATACACGAGATCCAAACTATCTAAGGGTTGGTACATCATCTAAACGTGTAGATGGTCACTTAATAGACCCTGCGTCGCTTAACCTCGCTGATCTAAAGGGAAGCGGCTTTGCGATGTGGCCTCGACTTAACCCGAAAACGAAATTCAAATATATACAATGGCGCTCATCAGTATTCGTACAGAAAAATATTTTTTTATATTCGTCCTTATCTTTTGTACCATGCAGAGGATAGTTATGAAATATTTATAGTTTGTTTAGAAAAAATAAACAAATGAAAAAAATAGTTTAACTCCAACATATAATGTAGCACATCAAAGAATTTTAGGAAAATAAAAAAAGTTAAAATGCAAAAGTTTTCATACATTTATTTACAAAATTATTTACTATTTTGTGTGTCCACCTTTTATGCTTGAAGAATTTAAAATTTTTATCAGTAGTTGGCTGTTTATTGATCAGAGACTGTTGGCAATTCTGAATTCTAGAATTTTCTCTGTGAATCTTCATAGAAGACGGATGACTGAACAAACCATTAATAAGCAATTGGTCGCCGTGATAAAGCGCTGTCTACAGATCTTAAGAGATCTGTTATTGCTGCACACGAGTTTGAAAAGAGTTATAGGAACATAGGAGAAGAACTTAGAATTTCCTTTACGACAGTTGCTGCGGTTATAAAGAAATGGAAATTCTTTAGAACAATCAAAACTGTACCACGGTGTGGACGACCTTCCAAATTTTAGAACGTACAACTAGACGGAGTGAAAGAATGGCTGCTGCTAATCCACGAGTGACTGCGGTTGATATTTGCCAAACATTAAGACTAAGATTGATGTCCATCACTCTACTGTACGTCGTACATTGGAAAAGAATGGTCTGCGTGGAAGAATTGCACGAAAAAAACCTCTATTACGAAAAGCGCACAAAGAAGCTCGATTAAAGTTCGCCAAGGATCATCAAAATGATGAATTTGCATTCTGGAAGAAAGCTCTATGGACAGACGAGACCAAAATTGAATTATTCAGGAACAACGAGCAACGGTATGTTTGGCGAAAATCAAATAGTGCATTCGAGGAAAAAACATTCTTTCTACGATTAAACATGGTGGTGGTGGTAGTTTGCTTCTTTGGGGATGCTTTAGTGCTTCTGATGTAGGAAACCTCATTATCAATGAAATCTTGAATTCGAAGAAATATCAGGAAATTTTAGAAGAGTTGTGAATGGGTCGCACTTCGGTCGCAGTTGGGTACTGCAACAAGATAATGATCTAAAACAAAAGTAGGGGCACCATGAAATGGTTGGTTTCAACAAAAGAATTTCAAGCTTCTCGAGTGGTCTAGTCAACGTCCAGACCTTGATTGAATCGAGAATTTATGGTTGGATTTGAAAAAAGCTGTCCGCAAGAGAAACCCTTCGAATCGGAATGAATTACAACAATTTTCTTTTGAAAAATGAGTTAAAATTTCTACTGAGAGATGTTGAAACCTTGTAGAAAAAAACCGAAAACGAATCATTGAAGTCATACAAGATAAAGGTAGACACAGAAAATATTAAATAATTTTGCAAGTAAATGTACGAAAATTTTTGCATTTTAACTTTCTTTTTATTTTCCTCAAATTCTTTAATGTTTTACATATGTTGGAGTTGAACTAATTTTTTTATTTGTTAACATTTCCCAAACGAAGGGTAAACTTTACATAACTATCCTATGCATGGTACAAAAGATAAGGACGAATGTAACTGAAATATGTCCTTGTACGAATACTTACTTATGAGTGCTACTGTGTATATATGTTACAGTAAGATTGTGAAACTAGTGTTTTCCTGAAATCCCTGAGACGTGAATTTCAGTAACATTGTGAAATACTAAGGAATTTTATCAAATCTAAGTTAGGTTATATATATATATATATATATATATATATATAACATAACTTAGATTTTGATAAAATTCCTTAGTATTTCACAATGTTACTGAAATTCACGTCTCAGGATTTCAGGAAAACACTAGTTTCACAATCTTACTGTAACATATATACACAGTAGCACTCATAAGTAAGTATTGTACAAGGACATATTTCAGTTACATCGTCCTTATCTTTTGTACCATGCATAGGATAGTTATGTAAGTTTACCCTTCGTTTGGGAAATGTAACAAATAAAAAAATTAGTTCAACTCCAACATATGTAAACATTAAAGAATTTGAGGAAAAATAAAAAGAAAGTTAAAAATGCAAAAATTTTCGTACATTTACTTGCAAATTATTTAATATTTTCTGTGTCTACCTTTATCTTGTATGACTTCAATGATTCGTTTTCGGTTTTTTTCTACAAGGTTTCAACATCTCTCAGTAGAAATTTTAACTCATTTTTCAAGAAAAATTGTTGTAATTCATTCCGATTCGAAGGGTTTCTCTTGCGGACAGCTTTTTTTCAATCCAACCATAAATTCTCGATTCAATCAAGGTCTGGACGTTGACTAGACCACTCGAGAAGCTTGAAATTCTTTTGTTGAAACAACCTTTCATGGTGCCCCTACTTTGTTTTAGATCATTATCTTGTTGCAGTACCCAACTGCGACCGAAGTGCGACCCATTCACAACTCTTCTAAAATTTCCTGATATTTCTTCGAATTCAAGATTTCATTGATAATGAGGTTTCCTACATCAGAAGCACTAAAGCATCCCCAAAGAAGCAAACTACCACCACCACCATGTTTAATCGTAGAAAGAATGTTTTTTCCTCGAATGCACTATTTGATTTTCGCCAAACATACCGTTGCTCGTTGTTCCTGAATAATTCAATTTTGGTCTCGTCTGTCCATAGAGCTTTCTTCCAGAATGCAAATTCATCATTTTGATGATCCTTGGCGAACTTTAATCGAGCTTCTTTGTGCGCTTTTCGTAATAGAGGTTTTTTTCGTGCAATTCTTCCACGCAGACCATTCTTTTCCAATGTACGACGTACAGTAGAGTGATGGACATCAATCTTAGTCTTAATGTTTGGCAAATATCAACCGCAGTCACTCGTGGATTAGCAGCAGCCATTCTTTCACTCCGTCTAGTTGTACGTTCTAAAATTTGGAAGGTCGTCCACACCGTGGTACAGTTTTGATTGTTCTAAAGAATTTCCATTTCTTTATAACCGCAGCAACTGTCGTAAAGGAAATTCTAAGTTCTTCTCCTATGTTCCTATAACTCTTTTCAAACTCGTGTGCAGCAATAACAGATCTCTTAAGATCTGTAGACAGCGCTTTATCACGGCGACCAATTGCTTATTAATGGTTTGTTCAGTCATCCGTCTTCTATGAAGATTCACAGAGAAAATTCTAGAATTCAGAATTGCCAACAGTCTCTGATCAATAAACAGCCAACTACTGATAAAAAATTTTAAATTCTTCAAGCATAAGGTGGACACACAAAATAGTAAATAATTTTGTAAATAAATGTATGAAAACTTTTGCATTTTAACTTTTTTTATTTTCTAAAATTCTTTGATGTGCTACATTATATGTTGAGTAAACTATTTTTTCATTTGTTTATTTTTCTAAACAAACTATAAATATTTCATAACTATCCTCTGCATGGTACAAAATAAGGACGAATATAAAAAAATATTTTTCTGTACGAATACTGATGAGCGCCATTGTATATATTTGAATTTCGTTTTCGTTAAGTCGAGGCCACATCCAAAGCCCGCTTCCCTTTAGATCAGCGAGGTTAAGCGACGCAGGGTCTATTAAGTGACCATCCTACACGTTTAGATGATGTACCAACCCTTAGATAGTTTGGATCTCGTGTATAAAGCTGTAGATCACCACCTTCACACGACCTTTGTCGATAGGAAAGCGATTAAACACCACCAAACTTTATTACTATTTCTTATTTCCAAATAAATGAGGAGAATTTTTCACTAAAGCTCTTCTTCCAAAGTTGTAACTTAAGACGTCATTTTCGACGATTTCGTATAAATAGACTAGATTGGCGCATGAATTGACAATGAATTCATAATAAAAATCTTTTCATAGTTTGAAATTATGTTAATATTTTCCTTTTGTCAATCCATTTTATAAATAAACCGAATGTAAATTTATGCAAATTTGTATATATATAATGTGTATGTATATATATATATATATATATATATATATATATATAATATAATATATATATATATATTATATACACACACGTATATATGAAAATTATATATATGATGCACACAGACCGTGCATGGAACAAGGAACTCTTCTAGGAAAATTAAATCCACTATAGTCTGAATAAGTAATGGTAAATGACAAATACTATAGTACTATAGTATAGTATTTGTCATTTACCATTACTATTCAGACTATAGTGGTAGGGCGGGTCGTACTCAGGTGACAACATGAATCTGAAGGAAATCCTACCATCAGGGGTGTCTAAATTATGTGTTTTTACATGGGGAATTCAAATATGAGCTTATTTTTTGGATAGGATAACTCTAACCTACATCATTTTGTATTTCTAAATTGCCAATTTTCCCTTTGAACCCCTTTATAATATATTAAAAGATATAAGGTAAATCATTTATATTGACAAGGCCAAATCAACTTTACATATATTATTAATAGGTGAACTGCATGTATATCACTGGATATAATTACAAAGATCATTCTCCTGACATCTTGACTTTGCCAGGTTGCACAAATCCTGCTTTGACTCAGACTTGGACATCAGCTTCCTGCTGTCTCCTGAGCCCTGATCCCTCCATCCCTCTTTTCCTGTGAGAAGTACTTAGCAGAAGCCTCAGTCACCATTTTAAAACCTCTCAATGCTTTGTGTGTGGCAAGGCCAGTTGCGCACCTCCATGGAGGTGTTGATGAAGTTTTTCACCTCTGAGGTGCTTAGAGAGCAGGTGAGAGGTGGCTCTGACACACCTTCTGACCAGCTGATCAAGTCACCGATGCTGGAAGCATCACAATTGATGTCAGGTGTCCTTCTGCTCCTAACAGAGGAGTCCCCAGCTGAGTGTCCGGGTCCCCTCTCCCCTGATGGCCAGGATTCTCTCCACCCCTTCAATCCTCTCCTTCTGATCCTCAGAGCAGAGTAGTGTTTGGAGGATGACTTCACTGTGGGCATACCAAGCAGATCTTCTCACAGTTGGCATCCAATATCCAGCACCTCCTTTCTCTGGGACTTGAGGCAGTCCAGCTGAAAGAGGATGTGCCTAGGCCCTTCGATCCAGGAGTGCTTGACCTTCACGTTGAACCAACATGGGTAATACACTCCATGATGAATTCCACAATGAATTGCAGAATCTTCAGGTTCTTTCCTTTAAGTCCGTGCTTTGACACCCAGAGCCTGAGAAGTCTGTTCGCTGTGGTGAGCCAGCGGCTGTGGTTTACTGGTCCTATCTCTAACAGAGCCAGCCATGCAGGAAGTACTCCATCCCTGACTGCACAGACAATTTTATAGCCATAGTATTGATCAGTTGAGAGATCTTGAATGACCTTGTCAGGAAGCTTGATCAGTGGAGGGCCAACAGAGATTCGGGTGAAGTTTGGATTGATATCAAAGTCTGTAGCAGAATCAAGGAGCTTTCCTATTGGCCCGGATAATTTTTTGTCTGACAGAGTAGGGCCATCAAGGTCAACAATGAGATGGCGCAGGGGAAGTTCAACGTGTGCAGGTTGCACACCAACCAGACCAGCTTTCTCCCCAGGTGCAGCTCCAGCTTCCGCATTACTCCAGCTTTCACACCAGTGTTGACATTTGTTGAGTCTCCTCCAATGGCCAACAAGGTCTTATCATAACCCCTCTCTTTCAGCCAGGCAAACAGGACCTTAGCAATCTTCTCCGCATGTGACTCCTCTTTAGTTGCTTTCTCTGGGGTAAAGTGGAACAGATAGTAGCTGCCAGGCTCACTAACAACACTATAGTGTTCTTCCTTGATCTTTGCGGGAAAAGATTGGTCACTGCCCTCAGCTTCCATCATCACATTGGTCAGGTCAATCCGCCATCAAAGAGGATGCAAGAGATCCCCCCCTCCTCCCTATCAGTAGATAATCACTAAATCTATCCCCTCACTGCAAGCCGAGGTGGTAAATACCTTCATAAATCATGAGTCACTTCAAATATTTCCAAAACGTTTTAGAATGTTCTGAAACGTTACATTCTAGCCTCTGAGAAAGGTGGCTCAGAAAATGGCCTTATGCGGGCCAGAAAACCGTCAAAATATTTCATATACCAAACTGTATGATAATTACAATTAAGTGGAATGGCACACCTTTTTATTTGAGTATTTAATATTATTATTATTATATGAATTACATTATATGTGTTTATATGAATTAGTTAGAACAATGCTCTATGAGAGATAACGTGAGCAGCCATGATAGAAAACGTGAGAAGACATATTCTGGGTAACTACAATAGTAAAATAATCAACAATTTAATAATAATCAACTGCAAAATGATGTAGGTTAGGGTTATCAGAATTAAATATTTTCTTCAGAATTGTGTTCTATACACCAAAATATATCATTTGAACACCCCTCTCCATTGATTTAAAAAAAATGCTTAGTATGACCCGCCCAACGAGTATAGTGGATTTAATTTTCCTATAAGTTCCTTGTTCCATGCACAGTCTGTGTGTATCACTGAGCGTCACCACAGGCGAAAACGTGTTTTTGATGGATATCACTATTTTCACCCTTCCCCTATCGCGTGGTTTGGGTTATAATGACCTTACGACACTAGAAGTTGGTTGAAAACCTTATGAAGCGAACTACTTTTTTCACCTCTATCGCCAGCCAAAAGTTTACCCAAAGTTCGGCATAATAAGAAAATAAAAAAATTAAAAAATATATATATATAATATAAAAATCTATTCCAAAAACTCAACATCTTCATTAGCATATTTAGAACCCTAATTTAGCCAAAATGAACGTTTTCAGCTCAATTAATAACAGAGATACTATTGCGAGAATATTGCTGAACTTTGGAGGCGATTTCTGGCGAATTTTAATTTTGGCGCTTAGGTACCTTAAGACGCGGACCCCTCATATATATATATATATATATATATATATATGTATGTATAGAAACGACGTAAGTATAGAGGAGCGTTCTGCACACGAGGAAGAGAAATAACGAACAAATGAAAAATGAGGTAACCGCCCGGGAATCGAACCCAGGATCTTCCGATTGCCGGTCAGATATGCTATCCACTACACCACGGGCCTCGATCAGTCAGAAGTCGTAATTCTTCTACATAGGGCAGAACCAATGCCCTGAGAGGCACCCTCGCAAATCGTGAATATGTACATTTAACTGCAATGACCACGCAGTATATTAATGTATAGAAACGACGTAAGTATAGAGGAGCGTTCTGCGTGGAGGCCGGAATCTAAAAAAAATTAAGGAGGCAAGGGGCCTCTGCCCCCTCCTCGCAGCGAGGCTGCTAACAAGAGTGTCGTAGTAGTGACCAAAGAGAGTGCAGTAATGAAGTGAAGTTAATTTTACAATTACATGTATCATATAAGTCTAAAATGTTGGGGGGAATGCAGTTGAAGGTTAAGTTTCCCCCTTCTAAACACATGATCAGATGTTTGAAAGATTCCAAATAAAAAATTTAAAAAATAAAATAAAAACTATTCGTATTTTTCGCCGAGTCTACATTTCTGAAGGCGATATCATTTCGTAGTAGTACATAAGTACAATTTAAGTACATTACTGAGTACAGTTTCGTTTTGGTTTATTACAATTATGATTGCGATTATGGATTACTTCACATTCGCTTATGATTGTCCATTACAGTTCTATTAAAGTACATTCTACATTATATATTAAATCATTACATTTAATTACAGTTTCATTGAAGTACATTACGTCGTTTACAATTCTTACATTGTTTTTATATTTATATATGGTTATTAATATGGTTATAATATACGGTTATTATATATGGTTATTATATATGGTTATTAGTACAACACAAGTACATGGGCACATACGAGATAATTTATATACAACATAATATGTTTATAATATGTTATAAATTTGAAATCAGAGGGACAGGAGGTTTCACGTTTTCAGATGTTCGATTTATGCTGATTTGCGAATTGCGTACGCTTGCATAAGCATTTATGAATATTCTTGCGAGGGTGAACGCGCTTGAAAAAAAATAATAAAAAAAATAATACGAGAACGTGCTTGCGCGTTTTGGAACGAATGCATAAAGTTTTGCATTTCACGAGCAAAAATGAATATTTAATAAAATTGACATAGGATAATGGTCAAGATAAGATATGGACGTATGGGGGGGGGATATGGTCGAATAATAGTTTATATTTATACTACATAACATATAAATAATGACTTCTATAGAGTGTACAATTTTTATTATGATGTTAAAGAATTTTCATACATTGAATACTAGAGATATGATGAAGGGAAATTCTGACGGGAAAATGTGACGTCATAGTTATTGAATTTGTACGTATAGTACAAATCATTATTAGGAAGATTTACAAGAACGAATTAGAGACAAAGAGTGGGTATTAATGACTAAGAAGTACAACTGCGTTTTCCAATCCTGTTACATGCAATGTGTATGCATAATCTAGGGTCGAGGGTGAGATGCAAGACAATCATAATTAATTATAATAACTTCTATAACAAATGGAAAATGGATACGACTAAACCATAGAAATGGTAGATCGTAGGGTTGTGACACAAACAAAAATAGGAAGCAACAAATAAAATTTTTATCCAACTTGTGTTAAGCGATTTTGGTTCTTATGAAAAATGAATATTGATTATTCATTGTTCATTTTTACATTGCTCTCCCCTTTAAAATGATATTTATACAATAATATAATAGGTACAATTCATACAACACAATAGAATTAAGAGAATAACATCCTAACTAATTCAAGTTAGATGACGAATTTTTCTTTACATTACAAGTTTTATACAGAACAAGTGAGTTCGAGTGGTTGGGTACAATGCAGAGTAATCAAATTTTTAACATGACACTCGCTTAGAGGGCTATTATAAAATATAAAAATTCAAAGATTAAAACTTTAATTTATATGCAAACAGAATAAAAGGATTAATACGTTAATTTGGACGAACAATTAAGTTAGACAACCAATGATATTGTAAAATTTTTAACAACTTTTTTATTTTTCTGTGGGAAGAATTACATCATAATGAATAGTAGATAAAAGGGAAAAAATGTAAATCGTACAATCTATAAACTAATTTTTATTGACTAGTGTAGGTAAAAATCGAATTACGTAGTGGATGATGTATAGACCTGTGTTCTAGTGTGTATTTGTGTGTATTAGGTACAGAGTGTAGTGGTTGGTGATATGTCCAAATGGGAAAAGAGATTTATAGTTGAAGTTATACGTCAGTGTGCATATGTATCTATAAATATTGGTAAGAAGCATCTGTAGATGAGTGAGTCGGTACAATAGTATGTAGAATATGAAAGTAATTTGTTCATCCCGTGAAGAACTAGATCATTAGTGTTCATTGGTGGATTAGGATATATATATATATATATATATATATATATACTTTAAGGAACAGATAAAATAACTTAATAAATGCATGTGCGAGAATTTATATATAGTAAGCATAATTATGATGTATTAAATGATGATGTTTGCGTACGAGTTTTAATGCAAAAGTGACTGGAGGTACGGAAGGTAAATGAATTCGAATATGTGTCAAAAGTAATAAAATTCAATTAGAATTTTAGATTTACGTAATTAATCAGTTACACGTATAAGGTAATTAAAAAAAACGCACTTAGAGGAACTTACAATTAATGAAAGTAAATCTCACGGTTTTAAAATTGAATTTTGACACACAATTAATTAAATTCGACTACGACAATTACTCAGTATTAATCGAATAACATAAAAAAAATAAAAAAAATAAAAAAATTAAAAATAGAAATAAAATAGAAATAAATTATAAACTATAATGAACTAAACATATAATATTCTTAAAAATAAAAAAAACAACCTAAATTGAGGTTATGTTCCATAGTACCAAAGAGGAATTAATCATGGCTGAACCATGTCTCTGGTTGACACTGGGTTCAACTGGGGTTGGGGTGTTAAAATAAAATTAAAAAAACAAAGTTTGGAGTACTACATTCGGGGGGAATGAGTGACTAATAGGGGGGTATATTCTGGAATTGACAATACGTTTTTTTCGTCTTTTTTTTTTTTAAAAGATTGCATTGTCAGACTGCTAAGAACAAAAATTAAAGAAGGGCAACAAACGTAGGGACGGCATGTTCCTCATATACATTACAATAATTATCAAAATCGTTACAACCTTTGTAAAATGGTTTTGGTTACAAATAATAAAATACATAACTATATATTTCCTTCTTACAAAAAAAAGGTTAAACTAAAGACGGAAACCGGTCAATTGAGGTTGAATTTATTCTCTTAAACTACAAAAAAAAATTGAATTCAATGATTTCAAAGCAGAACTCGGGCCTGGGAATTTCAAAGCAGACTCGGGCTGGGAATTTCAAAGCTGACTCGGGCCTGGGAATTTCAAAGCTGACTCGGGCCTGGGAATTTCAAAGCTGACTCGGGCCTGGGAATTTCAAAGCTGACTCGGGCCTGGGAATTTCAAAACTGACTCGGGCCTGGGAATTTCAAAAGTGACTCGGGCCTGGGAATTTCAAAAGTGACTCGGCCTGGGAATTTCAAAGTGACTCGGGCCTGGGAATTTCAAAAGTGACTCGGGCCTGGGAATTTCAAAAGTGACTCGGACCTGGAATTTCAAAAGTGACTCGGACCTAGGAATTTCAAAAAGTGACTGGGACCTGAGAATTCAAAAGTGACTCGGACCTGGGAATTTCAAAAGTGACTCGGACCTGGGAATTTCAAAAGTGACTCGGGCCTGGGAATTTCAAAAGTGACTCGGACCTGGGAATTTCAAAAGTGACTCGGACCTGGGAATTTAAAAGTGACTCGGACCTGGGAATTTAAAAAGTGACTCGGACCTGGGAATTTCAAAAGTGACTCGGACCTGGGAATTTCAAAAGTGACTCGGACCTGGGAATTTCAAAAGTGACTCGGACCTGGAATTTCAAAAGTGACTCGGACCTGTGAATTTCAAAAGTGACTCGGACCTGGTGAATTTCAAAAGTGACTCGGACCTGGGAATTTCAAAAGTGACTCGGACCTGGGAATTTCAAAAGTGACTCGGACCTGGGAATTTCAAAAGTGACTCGGACCTGGGAATTTTCAAAAGTGACTCGGACCTGGAATTTCAAAAGTGACTGAGACCTGGGAATTCAAAAGTGACTGACCTGGGAATTTCAAAAGTGACTGGACCTGGGAATTTCAAAAGTGACTGGACCTGGGAATTTCAAAAGTGACTGAGACCTGGGAATTTCAAAAGTGACTGGACCTGGGAATTTCAAAAGTGACTGAGACCTGGGAATTTCAAAAGTGACTGAGACCTGGGAATTTCAAAAGTGACTGAGACCTGGGAATTTCAAAAGTGACTGAGACCTGGGAATTTCAAAAGTGACTGAGACCTGGGAATTTCAAAGTGACTGAGACCTGGGAATTTCAAAAGTGACTGAGACCTGGGAATTTCAAAGTGACTGAGACCTGGGAATTTCAAAAGTGACTGAGACCTGGGAATTTCAAAAGTGACTGAGACCTGGGAATTTCAAAGTGACTGAGACCTGGGAATTTCAAAGTGACTGAGACCTGGGAATTTCAAAGTGACTGAGACCTGGGAATTTCAAAAGTGACTGAGACCTCGGGAATTTCAAAAGTGACTGAGACCTGGGAATTTCAAAAGTGACTGAGACCTGGGAATTTCAAAAGTGACTGAGACTGGGAATTTCAAAAGTGACTGAGACCTGGAATTTCAAAGTGACTGAGACTGGG
>JAJOZX010020998.1:0-24659 GCA_023014485.1 Bathynomus jamesi
AATTTCAAACGAAAAAATTCAAAATTGAAAGGCTGTAACTTTTAAGTTTTATTCTTGCAAAAAATGAGTTACATTTCTAAATCAGCTTCAAAAACTGCACTATTGAGCGAATATGGGAAAAATTCATAAGTTGTCGTGGAAAGGACAGGACCCCATGAACCTAATGCAATATTTAGTTAATTTCAAAAGAAAAAATTCAAAATTGAAATGGCTGTAACTTTCGAAGTTATCATTCCTGCAAAAATTGAGTTGCATTTCTAAAGTAGAGTTTGAAATTGCACTATTGAGCAAATTTGTGAAAATATCGAAGGAAGTGCGTGGAAAGGATAAGACCCCGTAAACCTAACATAATATTTAGTTCATTTCAAACGAATCATTCAAATTTGAAATGGTTGTAACTTTTTAAGTTTTCATTCTTGCAAAAAAAGAGTTACATTTTCTAAATCACTTCAAGAAGCTGCAGTATTCAGAGAATTTTTAAAAATCGAAAGTGCGTGGAAAGGATAAGACCCCATGAACCTAACGTAATATTTAGTTAATTTCAAACGAAAAAAAACAAATTGAAATGGCTGTAACTTTCTAAATTATCATTCCTGCAAAAAATGAGTTGCATTTTCTAAATTAGAGTATGAAATTGCACTACTGAACAAATTTGTGAAAAAATCGAAAGAAGTGCGTGGAAAGGATAAGAACACAAAAACATAACGTAATATTTACTTAACTTCATTCGAGAAAATTCAAAATTGAAAGGACGTAACTTTTTATGATTTAATTTTTACAAGAAATGAGTTGCATTTTCTAAATTACCTTAAAAACTGCACTATTGTGCGAATTTGGGAAAAATTCAAAAGAAGTGCGTGGAAAGGATAGGACCCATAAACCTTCCGTCATTTTTAGTTAATTTCAAACGAAAAAAATTCAAATTGAAATGGCTGTAACCTACTAAGTTATCAATCCTGCAAAAAAAGGGTTGAATTTTCTAAATCAGAGTAGAAAATTGCACTATTGAGCGCATTTGTGAAAAAATCGAAAGAAGTGCGCTGAAAGGATAAGTCCCCATACACCTAACGTAATATTTAGTTAATTTCAAACGAATCATTCAAAATTGAAATGGCTGTAACTTTCTAAGTTATCATTCCTGCAAAAAATGAGTTGCATTTTCTAAATCAGAGTATCAAATTGCACTATTGAGCAAATTTGTGAAAAAAATCGAAAAAAGTGCGTGGAAAGGATAAGACCCATAATCCTAACGTAATATTTACTTAATTTCAAAAGAAAAAATTCAAAATTGAAATGGCTGTAACTTTTTAAGTTTTATTCTTGCAAAAAATGAGTTGCATTTTCTCAATCAGCTTCAAAATCTGATAAGTTATCATTCCTACAGAAACTGGTTTGCATTTCTAAATCAGAGTATGACATTGCACTATTGAACAAATTTCTGAAAAAATCGAAACTGCGTGGAAAGGATAAGATCTCATATACCTAACGTAATATTTAATTAATTTCAAACGAAAAAATCAAAATTGAAGTAGCTGTAACTTTATATATTTTCATTCTTGCAAAAAATTAGCTTAATTTTCTAAAACAGGGTAGAAAGATGCACTATTGATCGAATTTTTGAAAAAATCGAAAGTAGTGGTGGAAAAGACAAGACCCCATAAACCTAACGTAATATTTAGTTAATTTCAAAAGAAAAAATTCAAAATTGAAATGGCTGTGTAACTTTTTAAGTTTTCTTTCCTGCTAAAAATGATTTGCATTTTCTAAGTCAAAGTATGACATTGCACTATTAAACAAATTTGTGAAACAATCGAAAGAAGCGTGTGGAAAGGATAAGACCCCCGATAACCTATCGTAATATTTTGTAAATTTCAAACGAAAAAATTCCAAATTGAAATGGCTGTTACTTTCTAAGTTATCACTCCTGCAAAAACTGGTTTGCTTTTATAAATCAGAGTACGACATTGCACTATTGAGCAAATTTGTGAAAAAATCTAAAGTAGTGCGAGGAAAGGATAAGACCCCATATACCTTACGTAATATTTAGTTAATTTCAATCAGGAAAATTCAAAATTGAAATGATCATAACTTTTTATGATTTCATTTCCACAAGAAATGAGTTGCATTTTCTAAATCAGCTTAAAAACTGCACTATTTTGCGAATTTGGGAAAAATTGGAAAGAATTGCGTGGAAGGATAAGACCCCATAAACATAAAGCAATATTTAGTAAATTTCAAACAACAAAATTCAAAACTGAAATGGCTGTAACTTTTTAAGTTATCATTCCTGCAAAAACTGGTGTGTATTTCTAAATCAGAGTATAACATTGCACTATTGAACAAATTTGTGAAAAAATCGAAAGAAGTGTGTGGAAAGGATAAGACTCCCGAAAACCTAACGGAATATTTTGTTAATTTCAAAGGAAAAAATTCAAAATTGAAATGGCTGTACCTTTCTAAGTTTTCATTCTTGCAAAACATGAGTTGCATATTCTAAACCAGATTAAAAATCTGCACTATTCAGCGAATTTTTGAAAAAATCGAAAGTGCGTATAAAGGATAAGACCCCATAAACCTAACGTAATATTTAGTTAATTTCAAACGAAAAAAATCAAAATTGAAATGGCTGTAACTTTTTATGTTTTAATTCTTGTAAAAAATGAGTTCAACTTTCTAAATCAGAGTAGAAAATTGCACTATTTAGCTCATTTGTGAAACAATCAAATGAAGTGCGTGGAAAGGATAAGACCCCATAAACCTAACGTAATATTTAGTTAATTTCAAACGAAAAAATTCAAAATTGAAATGGCTGTAACTTTCGAAGTTATCATTCCTGCAAAAATTGAGTTGCATTTTCTAAAGTAGAGTTTGAAATTGCACTATTGAGCAAATTTGTGAAAATATCGAAGGAAGTGCGTGGAAAGGATAAGACCCCGTAAACCTAACATAATATTTAGTTCATTTCAAACGAATCATTCAAATTTGAAATGGTTGTAACTTTTTAAGTTTTCATTCTTGCAAAAAAAGAGTTACATTTTCTAAATCACTTCAAGAAGCTGCAGTATTCAGAGAATGTTTTAAAAATCGAAAGTGCGTGGAAAGGATAAGACCCCATGAACCTAACGTAATATTTAGTTAATTTCAAACGAAAAAAAACAAATTGAAATGGCTGTAACTTTCTAAATTATCATTCCTGCAAAAAATGAGTTGCATTTTCTAAATTAGAGTATGAAATTGCACTACTGAACAAATTTGTGAAAAAATCGAAAGAAGTGCGTGGAAAGGATAAGAACACAAAAACATAACGTAATATTTACTTAACTTCATTCGAGAAAATTCAAAATTGAAAGGGACGTAACTTTTTATGATTTAATTTTACAAGAAATGAGTTGCATTTTCTAAATTACCTTAAAAACTGCACTATTGTGCGAATTTGGGAAAAATTCAAAAGAAGTGCGTGGAAAGGATAGGACCCCATAAACCTTCCGTCATTTTTAGTTAATTTCAAACGAAAAAATTCAAAATTGAAATGGCTGTAACCTACTAAGTTATCAATCCTGCAAAAAAAGGGTTGAATTTTCTAAATCAGAGTAGAAAATTGCACTATTGAGCGCATTTGTGAAAAAATCGAAAGAAGTGCGCTGAAAGGATAAGTCCCATACACCTAACGTAATATTTAGTTAATTTCAAACGAATCATTCAAAATTGAAATGGCTGTAACTTTCTAAGTTATCATTCCTGCAAAAAATGAGTTGCATTTTCTAAATCAGAGTATCAAATTGCACTATTGAGCAAATTTGTGAAAAAATCGAAAAAAGTGCGTGGAAAGGATAAGACCCCATAATCCTAACGTAATATTTACTTAATTTCAAAAGAAAAAATTCAAAATTGAAATGGCTGTAACTTTTTAAGTTTTATTCTTGCAAAAAATGAGTTGCATTTTCTCAATCAGCTTCAAAATCTGATAAGTTATCATTCCTACAGAAACTGGTTTGCATTTCTAAATCAGAGTATGACATTGCACTATTGAACAAATTTCTGAAAAAATCGAAACTGCGTGGAAAGGAAAAGATCTCATAACTAATATAAAAAAATTTCAAACGAAAAAATCAAAATTGAAGTAGCTGTAACTTTATATTTCATTCTTGCAAAAAATTAGCTGAATTTTCTAAAACAGGGTAGAAAGATGCACTATTGATCGAATTTTTGAAAAAATCGAAAGCGTGGAAAAGACAAGACCCCATAAACCTAACGTAATATTTAGTTAATTTCAAAAGAAAAAATTCAAAATTGAAATGGCTGTAACTTTTTAAGTTTTCCTTCCATGATTTGCATTTTCTAAGTCAAAGTATGACATTCGCACTATTAAACAAATTTGTGAAATGAAACAAGAAAGCGTGTGGAAAGGATAAGACCCCCGATAACCTATCGTAATATTTTGTAAATTTCAAACGAAAAAATTCCAAATTGAAATGGCTGTTACTTTCTAAGTTATCACTCCTGCAAAAACTGGTTTGCTTTTATAAATCAGAGTACGACATTGCACTATTGAGCAAATTTGTGAAAAAATCTAAAGTAGTGCGAGGAAAGGATAAGACCCCATATACCTTACGTAATATTTAGTTAATTTCAATCAGGAAAATTCAAAATTGAAATGATCATAACTTTTTATGATTTCATTTCCACAAGAAATGAGTTGCATTTTCTAAATCAGCTTAAAAACTGCACTATTTTGCGAATTTGGGAAAAATTGGAAAGAATTGCGTGGAAGGATAAGACCCCATAAACATAAAGCAATATTTAGTAAATTTCAAACAACAAAATTCAAAACTGAAATGGCTGTAACTTTTTAAGTTATCATTCCTGCAAAAACTGGTGTGTATTTCTAAATCAGAGTATAACATTGCACTATTGAACAAATTTGTGAAAAAATCGAAAGAAGTGTGTGGAAAGGATAAGACTCCCGAAAACCTAACGGAATATTTTGTTAATTTCAAAGGAAAAAATTCAAAATTGAAATGGCTGTACCTTTCTAAGTTTTCATTCTTGCAAAACATGAGTTGCATATTCTAAACCAGATTAAAAATCTGCACTATTCAGCGAATTTTTGAAAAAATCGAAAGTGCGTATAAAGGATAAGACCCCATAAACCTAACGTAATATTTAGTTAATTTCAAACGAAAAAAATCAAAATTGAAATGGCTGTAACTTTTTGTTTTAATTCTTGTAAAAAATGAGTTCAACTTTCTAAATCAGAGTAGAAAATTGCACTATTTAGCTCATTTGTGAAACAATCAAATGAAGTGCGTGGAAAGGATAAGACCCCATAAACCTAACGTAATATTTAGTTAATTTCAAACGAAAAAATTCAAAATTGAAATGGCTGTAACTTTTTAAGTTTTATTCTTGCAAAAAATGAGTTACATTTTCTAAATCAGCTTCAAAAACTGCACTATTGAGCGAATATGGGAAAAATTCATAAGTTGTGCGTGGAAAGGAAGGACCCCATGAACCTAATGCAATATTTAGTTAATTTCAAAGAAAAAATTCAAAATTGAAATGGCTGTAACTTTCGAAGTTATCATTCCTGCAAAAATTGAGTTGCATTTTCTAAAGTAGAGTTTGAAATTGCACTATTGAGCAAATTTGTGAAAATATCGAAGGAAGTGCGTGGAAAGGATAAGACCCCGTAAACCTAACATAATATTTAGTTCATTTCAAACGAATCATTCAAATTTGAAATGGTTGTAACTTTTTAAGTTTTCATTCTTGCAAAAAAAGAGTTACATTTTCTAAATCACTTCAAGAAGCTGCAGTATTCAGAGAATGTTTTAAAAATCGAAAGTGCGTGGAAAGGATAAGACCCCATGAACCTAACGTAATATTTAGTTAATTTCAAACGAAAAAAAACAAATTGAAATGGCTGTAACTTTCTAAATTATCATTCCTGCAAAAAATGAGTTGCATTTTCTAAATTAGAGTATGAAATTGCACTACTGAACAAATTTGTGAAAAAATCGAAAGAAGTGCGTGGAAAGGATAAGAACACAAAAACATAACGTAATATTTACTTAACTTCATTCGAGAAAATTCAAAATTGAAAGGACGTAACTTTTTATGATTTAATTTTTACAAGAAATGAGTTGCATTTTCTAAATTACCTTAAAAACTGCACTATTGTGCGAATTTGGGAAAAATTCAAAAGAAGTGCGTGGAAAGGATAGGACCCCATAAACCTTCCGTCATTTTTAGTTAATTTCAAACGAAAAAATTCAAAATTGAAATGGCTGTAACCTACTAAGTTATCAATCCTGCAAAAAAAGGGTTGAATTTTCTAAATCAGAGTAGAAAATTGCACTATTGAGCGCATTTGTGAAAAAATCGAAAGAAGTGCGCTGAAAGGATAAGTCCCCATACACCTAACGTAATATTTAGTTAATTTCAAACGAATCATTCAAAATTGAAATGGCTGTAACTTTCTAAGTTATCATTCCTGCAAAAAATGAGTTGCATTTTCTAAATCAGAGTATCAAATTGCACTATTGAGCAAATTTGTGAAAAAATCGAAAAAAGTGCGTGGAAAGGATAAGACCCCATAATCCTAACGTAATATTTACTTAATTTCAAAAGAAAAAATTCAAAATTGAAATGGCTGTAACTTTTTAAGTTTTATTCTTGCAAAAAATGAGTTGCATTTTCTCAATCAGCTTCAAAATCTGATAAGTTATCATTCCTACAGAAACTGGTTTGCATTTCTAAATCAGAGTATGACATTGCACTATTGAACAAATTTCTGAAAAAATCGAAACTGCGTGGAAAGGATAAGATCTCATATACCTAACGTAATATTTAATTAATTTCAAACGAAAAAATCAAAATTGAAGTAGCTGTAACTTTATATATTTTCATTCTTGCAAAAAATTAGCTGAATTTTCTAAAACAGGGTAGAAAGATGCACTATTGATCGAATTTTTGAAAAAATCGAAAGTAGTGCGTGGAAAAGACAAGACCCCATAAACCTAACGTAATATTTAGTTAATTTCAAAAGAAAAAATTCAAAATTGAAATGGCTGACTTTTTAAGTTTTCTTTCCTGCTAAAAATGATTTGCATTTTCTAAGTCAAAGTATGACATTGCACTATTAAACAAATTTGTGAAACAATCGAAAGAAGCGTGTGGAAAGGATAAGACCCCCGATAACCTATCGTAATATTTTGTAAATTTCAAACGAAAAAATTCCAAATTGAAATGGCTGTTACTTTCTAAGTTATCACTCCTGCAAAAACTGGTTTGCTTTTATAAATCAGAGTACGACATTGCACTATTGAGCAAATTTGTGAAAAAATCTAAAGTAGTGCGAGGAAAGGATAAGACCCCATATACCTTACGTAATATTTAGTTAATTTCAATCAGGAAAATTCAAAATTGAAATGATCATAACTTTTTATGATTTCATTTCCACAAGAAATGAGTTGCATTTTCTAAATCAGCTTAAAAACTGCACTATTTTGCGAATTTGGGAAAAATTGGAAAGAATTGCGTGGAAGGATAAGACCCCATAAACATAAAGCAATATTTAGTAAATTTCAAACAACAAAATTCAAAACTGAAATGGCTGTAACTTTTTAAGTTATCATTCCTGCAAAAACTGGTGTGTATTTCTAAATCAGAGTATAACATTGCACTATTGAACAAATTTGTGAAAAAATCGAAAGAAGTGTGTGGAAAGGATAAGACTCCCGAAAACCTAACGGAATATTTTGTTAATTTCAAAGGAAAAAATTCAAAATTGAAATGGCTGTACCTTTCTAAGTTTTCATTCTTGCAAAACATGAGTTGCATATTCTAAACCAGATTAAAAATCTGCACTATTCAGCGAATTTTTGAAAAAATCGAAAGTGCGTATAAAGGATAAGACCCCATAAACCTAACGTAATATTTAGTTAATTTCAAACGAAAAAATCAAAATTGAAATGGCTGTAACTTTTTATGTTTTAATTCTTGTAAAAAATGAGTTCAACTTTCTAAATCAGAGTAGAAAATTGCACTTTAGCTCATTTGTGAAACAATCAAATGAAGTGCGTGGAAAGGATAAGACCCCATAAACCTAACGTAATATTTAGTTAATTTCAAACGAAAAAATTCAAAATTGAAATGGCTGTAACTTTCGAAGTTATCATTCCTGCAAAAATTGAGTTGCATTTTCTAAAGTAGAGTTTGAAATTGCACTATTGAGCAAATTTGTGAAAATATCGAAGGAAGTGCGTGGAAAGGATAAGACCCCGTAAACCTAACATAATATTTAGTTCATTTCAAACGAATCATTCAAATTTGAAATGGTTGTAACTTTTTAAGTTTTCATTCTTGCAAAAAAAGAGTTACATTTTCTAAATCACTTCAAGAAGCTGCAGTATTCAGAGAATGTTTTAAAAATCGAAAGTGCGTGGAAAGGATAAGACCCCATGAACCTAACGTAATATTTAGTTAATTTCAAACGAAAAAAAACAAATTGAAATGGCTGTAACTTTCTAAATTATCATTCCTGCAAAAAATGAGTTGCATTTTCTAAATTAGAGTATGAAATTGCACTACTGAACAAATTTGTGAAAAAATCGAAAGAAGTGCGTGGAAAGGATAAGAACACAAAAACATAACGTAATATTTACTTAACTTCATTCGAGAAAATTCAAAATTGAAAGGACGTAACTTTTTATGATTTAATTTTTACAAGAAATGAGTTGCATTTTCTAAATTACCTTAAAAACTGCACTATTGTGCGAATTTGGGAAAAATTCAAAAGAAGTGCGTGGAAAGGATAGGACCCCATAAACCTTCCGTCATTTTTAGTTAATTTCAAACGAAAAAATTCAAAATTGAAATGGCTGTAACCTACTAAGTTATCAATCCTGCAAAAAAAGGGTTGAATTTTCTAAATCAGAGTAGAAAATTGCACTATTGAGCGCATTTGTGAAAAAATCGAAAGAAGTGCGCTGAAAGGATAAGTCCCCATACACCTAACGTAATATTTAGTTAATTTCAAACGAATCATTCAAAATTGAAATGGCTGTAACTTTCTAAGTTATCATTCCTGCAAAAAATGAGTTGCATTTTCTAAATCAGAGTATCAAATTGCACTATTGAGCAAATTTGTGAAAAAATCGAAAAAAGTGCGTGGAAAGGATAAGACCCCATAATCCTAACGTAATATTTACTTAATTTCAAAAGAAAAAATTCAAAATTGAAATGGCTGTAACTTTTTAAGTTTTATTCTTGCAAAAAATGAGTTGCATTTTCTCAATCAGCTTCAAAATCTGATAAGTTATCATTCCTACAGAAACTGGTTTGCATTTCTAAATCAGAGTATGACATTGCACTATTGAACAAATTTCTGAAAAAATCGAAACTGCGTGGAAAGGATAAGATCTCATATACCTAACGTAATATTTAATTAATTTCAAACGAAAAAATCAAAATTGAAGTAGCTGTAACTTTATATATTTTCATTCTTGCAAAAAATTAGCTGAATTTTCTAAAACAGGGTAGAAAGATGCACTATTGATCGAATTTTTGAAAAAATCGAAAGTAGTGCGTGGAAAAGACAAGACCCCATAAACCTAACGTAATATTTAGTTAATTTCAAAAGAAAAAATTCAAAATTGAAATGGCTGTAACTTTTTAAGTTTTCTTTCCTGCTAAAAATGATTTGCATTTTCTAAGTCAAAGTATGACATTGCACTATTAAACAAATTTGTGAAACAATCGAAAGAAGCGTGTGGAAAGGATAAGACCCCCGATAACCTATCGTAATATTTTGTAAATTTCAAACGAAAAAATTCCAAATTGAAATGGCTGTTACTTTCTAAGTTATCACTCCTGCAAAAACTGGTTTGCTTTTATAAATCAGAGTACGACATTGCACTATTGAGCAAATTTGTGAAAAAATCTAAAGTAGTGCGAGGAAAGGATAAGACCCCATATACCTTACGTAATATTTAGTTAATTTCAATCAGGAAAATTCAAAATTGAAATGATCATAACTTTTTATGATTTCATTTCCACAAGAAATGAGTTGCATTTTCTAAATCAGCTTAAAAACTGCACTATTTTGCGAATTTGGGAAAAATTGGAAAGAATTGCGTGGAAGGATAAGACCCCATAAACATAAAGCAATATTTAGTAAATTTCAAACAACAAAATTCAAAACTGAAATGGCTGTAACTTTTTAAGTTATCATTCCTGCAAAAACTGGTGTGTATTTCTAAATCAGAGTATAACATTGCACTATTGAACAAATTTGTGAAAAAATCGAAAGAAGTGTGTGGAAAGGATAAGACTCCCGAAAACCTAACGGAATATTTTGTTAATTTCAAAGGAAAAAATTCAAAATTGAAATGGCTGTACCTTTCTAAGTTTTCATTCTTGCAAAACATGAGTTGCATATTCTAAACCAGATTAAAAATCTGCACTATTCAGCGAATTTTTGAAAAAATCGAAAGTGCGTATAAAGGATAAGACCCCATAAACCTAACGTAATATTTAGTTAATTTCAAACGAAAAAAATCAAAATTGAAATGGCTGTAACTTTTTATGTTTTAATTCTTGTAAAAAATGAGTTCAACTTTCTAAATCAGAGTAGAAAATTGCACTATTTAGCTCATTTGTGAAACAATCAAATGAAGTGCGTGGAAAGGATAAGACCCCATAAACCTAACGTAATATTTAGTTAATTTCAAACGAAAAAATTCAAAATTGAAATGGCTGTAACTTTTTAAGTTTTATTCTTGCAAAAAATGAGTTACATTTTCTAAATCAGCTTCAAAAACTGCACTATTGAGCGAATATGGGAAAAATTCATAAGTTGTGCGTGGAAAGGATAGGACCCCATGAACCTAATGCAATATTTAGTTAATTTCAAAAGAAAAAATTCAAAATTGAAATGGCTGTAACTTTCGAAGTTATCATTCCTGCAAAAATTGAGTTGCATTTTCTAAAGTAGAGTTTGAAATTGCACTATTGAGCAAATTTGTGAAAATATCGAAGGAAGTGCGTGGAAAGGATAAGACCCCGTAAACCTAACATAATATTTAGTTCATTTCAAACGAATCATTCAAATTTGAAATGGTTGTAACTTTTTAAGTTTTCATTCTTGCAAAAAAAGAGTTACATTTTCTAAATCACTTCAAGAAGCTGCAGTATTCAGAGAATGTTTTAAAAATCGAAAGTGCGTGGAAAGGATAAGACCCATGAACCTAACGTAATATTTAGTTAATTTCAAACGAAAAAAACCAAATTGAAATGGCTGTAACTTTCTAAATTATCATTCCTGCAAAAAATGAGTTGCATTTTCTAAATTAGAGTATGAAATTGCACTACTGAACAAATTTGTGAAAAAATCGAAAGAAGTGCGTGGAAAGGATAAGAACACAAAATAACGTAATATTTACTTAACTTCATTCGAGAAAATTCAAAATTGAAAGGACGTAACTTTTTATGATTTAATTTTTACAAGAAATGAGTTGCATTTTCTAAATTACCTTAAAAACTGCACTATTGTGCGAATTTGGGAAAAATTCAAAAGAAGTGCGTGGAAAGGATAGGACCCCATAAACCTTCCGTCATTTTTAGTTAATTTCAAACGAAAAAATTCAAAATTGAAATGGCTGTAACCTACTAAGTTATCAATCCTGCAAAAAAAGGGTTGAATTTTCTAAATCAGAGTAGAAAATTGCACTATTGAGCGCATTTGTGAAAAAATCGAAAGAAGTGCGCTGAAAGGATAAGTCCCCATACACCTAACGTAATATTTAGTTAATTTCAAACGAATCATTCAAAATTGAAATGGCTGTAACTTTCTAAGTTATCATTCCTGCAAAAAATGAGTTGCATTTTCTAAATCAGAGTATCAAATTGCACTATTGAGCAAATTTGTGAAAAAATCGAAAAAGTGCGTGGAAAGGATAAGACCCCATAATCCTAACGTAATATTTACTTAATTTCAAAAGAAAAAATTCAAAATTGAAATGGCTGTAACTTTTTAAGTTTATTCTTGCAAAAAATGAGTTGCATTTTCTCAATCAGCTTCAAAATCTGATAAGTTATCATTCCTACAGAAACTGGTTTGCATTTCTAAATCAGAGTATGACATTGCACTATTGAACAAATTTCTGAAAAAATCGAAACTGCGTGGAAAGGATAAGATCTCATATACCTAACGTAATATTTAATTAATTTCAAACGAAAAAATCAAAATTGAAGTAGCTGTAACTTTATATATTTTCATTCTTGCAAAAAATTAGCTGAATTTTCTAAAACAGGGTAGAAAGATGCACTATTGATCGAATTTTTGAAAAAATCGAAAGTAGTGCGTGGAAAAGACAAGACCCCATAAACCTACGTAATATTTAGTTAATTTCAAAAGAAAAAATTCAAATTGAAATGGCTGTAACTTTTTAAGTTTTCTTTCCTGCTAAAAATGATTTGCATTTTCTAAGTCAAAGTATGACATTGCACTATTAAACAAATTTGTGAAACAATCGAAAGAAGCGTGTGGAAAGGATAAGACCCCCGATAACCTATCGTAATATTTTGTAAATTTCAAACGAAAAAATTCCAAATTGAAATGGCTGTTACTTTCTAAGTTATCACTCCTGCAAAAACTGGTTTGCTTTTATAAATCAGAGTACGACATTGCACTATTGAGCAAATTTGTGAAAAAATCTAAAGTAGTGCGAGGAAAGGATAAGACCCCATATACCTTACGTAATATTTAGTTAATTTCAATCAGGAAAATTCAAAATTGAAATGATCATAACTTTTTATGATTTCATTTCCACAAGAAATGAGTTGCATTTTCTAAATCAGCTTAAAAACTGCACTATTTTGCGAATTTGGGAAAAATTGGAAAGAATTGCGTGGAAGGATAAGACCCCATAAACATAAAGCAATATTTAGTAAATTTCAAACAACAAAATTCAAAACTGAAATGGCTGTAACTTTTTAAGTTATCATTCCTGCAAAAACTGGTGTGTATTTCTAAATCAGAGTATAACATTGCACTATTGAACAAATTTGTGAAAAAATCGAAAGAAGTGTGTGGAAAGGATAAGACTCCCGAAAACCTAACGGAATATTTTGTTAATTTCAAAGGAAAAAATTCAAAATTGAAATGGCTGTACCTTTCTAAGTTTTCATTCTTGCAAAACATGAGTTGCATATTCTAAACCAGATTAAAAATCTGCACTATTCAGCGAATTTTTGAAAAAATCGAAAGTGCGTATAAAGGATAAGACCCATAAACCTAACGTAATATTAGTTAATTTCAAACGAAAAAAATCAAAATTGAAATGGCTGTAACTTTTATGTTTTAATTCTTGTAAAAAATGAGTTCAACTTTCTAAATCAGAGTAGAAAATTGCACTATTTAGCTCATTTGTGAAACAATCAAATGAAGTGCGTGGAAAGGATAAGACCCATAAACCTAACGTAATATTTAGTTAATTTCAAACGAAAAAATTCAAAATTGAAATGGCTGTAACTTTTTAAGTTTTATTCTTGCAAAAAATGAGTTACATTTTCTAAATCAGCTTCAAAAAACTGCACTATTGAGCGAATATGGGAAAAATTAAGTGTGCGTGGAAAGGACAAGACCCTAAACCTAACATAATATTTAGTTCATTTCAAACGAATCATTCAAATTTGAAATGGTTGTAACTTTTTAAGTTTCATTCTTGCAAAAAAGAGTTACATTTTCTAAACTTCAAGAAGCTGCAGTATTCAGAGAATGTTTTAAAAATCGAAAGTGCGTGGAAAGGATAAGACCCCATGAACCTAACGTAATATTTAGTTAATTTCAAACGAAAAAAAACAAATTGAAATGGCTGTAACTTTCTAAATTATCATTCCTGCAAAAAATGAGTTGCATTTTCTAAATTAGAGTATGAAATTGCACTACTGAACAAATTTGTGAAAAATCGAAAGAAGTGCGTGGAAAGGATAAGAACACAAAAACCTAACGTAATATTTACTTAACTTCATTCGAGAAAATTCAAAATTGAAAGGACGTAACTTTTTATGATTTAATTTTTACAAGAAATGAGTTGCATTTTCTAAATTACCTTAAAAACTGCACTATTGTGCGAATTTGGGAAAAATTCAAAAGAAGTGCGTGGAAAGGATAGGACCCCATAAACCTTCCGTCATTTTTAGTTAATTTCAAACGAAAAAATTCAAAATTGAAATGGCTGTAACCTACTAAGTTATCAATCCTGCAAAAAAAGGGTTGAATTTTCTAAATCAGAGTAGAAAATTGCACTATTGAGCGCATTTGTGAAAAAATCGAAAGAAGTGCGCTGAAAGGATAAGTCCCCATACACCTAACGTAATATTTAGTTAATTTCAAACGAATCATTCAAAATTGAAATGGCTGTAACTTTCTAAGTTATCATTCCTGCAAAAAATGAGTTGCATTTTCTAATCAGATATCAAATTGCACTATTGAGCAAATTTGTGAAAAAATCGAAAAAGTGCGTGGAAAGGATAAGACCCATAATCCTAACGTAATATTTACTTAATTTCAAAAGAAAAAATTCAAAATTGAAATGGCTGTAACTTTTTAAGTTTTATTCTTGCAAAAAATGAGTTGCATTTTCTCAATCAGCTTCAAAATCTGATAAGTTATCATTCCTACAGAAACTGGTTTGCATTTCTAAATCAGAGTATGACATTGCACTATTGAACAAATTTCTGAAAAAATCGAAACTGCGTGGAAAGGATAAGATCTCATATACCTAACGTAATATTTAATTAATTTCAAACGAAAAAATCAAAATTGAAGTAGCTGTAACTTTATATATTTTCATTCTTGCAAAAAATTAGCTGAATTTTCTAAAACAGGGTAGAAAGATGCACTATTGATCGAATTTTTGAAAAAATCGAAAGTAGTGCGTGGAAAAGACAAGACCCCATAAACCTAACGTAATATTTAGTTAATTTCAAAAGAAAAAATTCAAATTGAAATGCTGTGACTTTTTAAGTTTTCTTTCCTGCTAAAAATGATTTGCATTTTCTAAGTCAAAGTATGACATTGCACTATTAAACAAATTTGTGAAACAATCGAAAGAAGCGTGTGGAAAGGATAAGACCCCCGATAACCTATCGTAATATTTTGTAAATTTCAAACGAAAAAATTCCAAATTGAAATGGCTGTTACTTTCTAAGTTATCACTCCTGCAAAAACTGGTTTGCTTTTATAAATCAGAGTACGACATTGCACTATTGAGCAAATTTGTGAAAAAATCTAAAGTAGTGCGAGGAAAGGATAAGACCCCATATACCTTACGTAATATTTAGTTAATTTCAATCAGGAAAATTCAAAATTGAAATGATCATAACTTTTTATGATTTCATTTCCACAAGAAATGAGTTGCATTTTCTAAATCAGCTTAAAAACTGCACTATTTTGCGAATTTGGGAAAAATTGGAAAGAATTGCGTGGAAGGATAAGACCCCATAAACATAAAGCAATATTTAGTAAATTTCAAACAACAAAATTCAAAACTGAAATGGCTGTAACTTTTTAAGTTATCATTCCTGCAAAAACTGGTGTGTATTTCTAAATCAGAGTATAACATTGCACTATTGAACAAATTTGTGAAAAAATCGAAAGAAGTGTGTGGAAAGGATAAGACTCCCGAAAACCTAACGGAATATTTTGTTAATTTCAAAGGAAAAAATTCAAAATTGAAATGGCTGTACCTTTCTAAGTTTTCATTCTTGCAAAACATGAGTTGCATATTCTAAACCAGATTAAAAATCTGCACTATTCAGCGAATTTTTGAAAAATCGAAAGTGCGTATAAAGGATAAGACCCCATAAACCTAACGTAATATTTAGTTAATTTCAAACGAAAAAAATCAAAATTGAAATGGCTGTAACTTTTTATGTTTTAATTCTTGTAAAAAATGAGTTCAACTTTCTAAATCAGAGTAGAAAATTGCACTATTTAGCTCATTTGTGAAACAATCAAATGAAGTGCGTGGAAAGGATAAGACCCCATAAACCTAACGTAATATTTAGTTAATTTCAAACGAAAAAATTCAAAATTGAAATGGCTGTAACTTTTTAAGTTATCATTCTGCAAAAATGAGTTGCATTTTCTAAATCAGAGTTTGAAATTGCACTATTGAGCAAATGGGAAAATCATAGGAGTGCGTGGAAAGGATAAGACCCCGTAACCTAACATATATTTAGTTCATTTCAAACGAACATTCAAATTTGAAATGGTTGTAACTTTTTAAGTTATCATTCCTGCAAAAAAAGAGTTACATTTTCTAAATCACTTCAAGAAGCTGCAGTATTGAGAAATGTTTGAAAAATCGAAAGTGCGTGGAAAGGATAAGACCCCATAACCTAACGTAATATTTAGTTATTTCAAACGAAAAAACAATTGAAATGGCTGTAACTTTCTAATTATCATTCCTTGCAAAAAATGAGTTGCATTTTCTAAATTAGAGTAAATTGCACTACTGAACAAATTTTGAAAAATCGAAAGTGCGTGGAAAGGATAAGAACACAAAACCTAACGTAATATTTACTTAATTCATTCGAGAAAATTCAAATTGAAAGGACGTAACTTTTATGATTTAATTTTTACAAGAAATGAGTTGCATTTTCTAAATTACCTTAAAAACTGCACTATTGTGCGAATTTGGGAAAAAATCAAAGAAGTGCGTGGAAAGGATAGACCCATAAACCTTCCGTATTTTAGTTAATTTCAAACGAAAAATTCAAAATTGAAATGGCTGTAACCTACTAAGTTATCAATCCTGCAAAAAAGGTTGAATTTTCTAAATCAAGTAGAAAATTGCACTATTGAGCGCATTTGTGAAAAATCGAAAGAAGTGCGTGAAAGGATAACCCCATACACCTAACGTAATATTTAGTTAATTTCAAACGAATCATTCAAAATTGAAATGGCTGTAACTTTCTAAGTTATCATTCCTGCAAAAAATGAGTTGCATTTTCTAAATCAGAGTATCAAATTGCACTATTGAGCAAATTTGTGAAAAAATCGAAAAAAGTGCGTGGAAAGGATAAGACCCCATAATCCTAACGTAATATTTACTTAATTTCAAAAGAAAAATTCAAAATTGAAATGGCTGTAACTTTTAAGTTTTATTCTTGCAAAAATGAGTTGCATTTTCTCAATCAGCTTCAAAATCTGATAAGTTATCATTCCTACAGAACTGTTTGCATTTCTAAATCAGAGTATGACATTGCACTATTGAACAAATTTCTGAAAAAATCGAAACTGCGTGGAAAGGATAAGATCTCATATACCTAACGTAATATTTATTAATTTCAAACGAAAAAATCAAAATTGAAGTGCTGTAACTTTATATATTTTCATTCTTGCAAAAAATTAGCTGAATTTTCTAAAACAGGTAGAAAGATGCACTATTGAACGAATTTTGAAAAAATCGAAAGTATGCGTGGAAAAGACAAGACCCCATAACCTAACGTAATATTTAGTTAATTTCAAAGAAAAAATTCAAAATTGAAATGCTGTACTTTTTAAGTTTTCTTTCTGCTAAAAATGATTTGCATTTTCTAAGTCAAAGTATGACATTGCACTATTAAACAATTTGTGAAACAATCGAAAGAAGCGTGTGGAAAGATAAGACCCCCGATAAACCTATCGTAATATTTTGTAAATTTCAAACGAAAAAATTCCAATTGAAATGGCTGTTACTTTCTAAGTTATCACTCCTGCAAAAACTGGTTTGCTTTTATAAATCAGAGTACGACATTGCACTATTGAGCAAATTTGTGAAAAATCTAAAGAGTGCGAGGAAAGGATAAGACCCCATATACCTTACGTAATATTTTTAATTTCAATCAGAAAATTCCAAATTGAAATGATCATAACTTTTATGATTTCATTTCCACAAAAATGAGTTGCATTTTCTAAATCAGCTTAAAAACTGCACTATTTTGCGAATTTGGAAAAATTGGAAAGAATGCGTGGAAGGATAAGACCCCATAAACATAAAGCAATATTTAGTAATTTCAAACAACAAAATTCAAAACTGAAATGATCTGTAACTTTTTAAGTTATCATTCTGCAAAAACTGGTGTGTATTTCTAAATCAGAGTATAACATTGCACTATTGAACAATTTGTGAAAAATCGAAAGAAGTGTGTGGAAAGGATAAGACTCCCGAACCTAACGGAATATTTTGTTAATTTCAAAGGAAAAAAATTCAAAATTGAAATGGCTGTACTTTCTAAGTTTTCATTCTTGCAAAACATGAGTTGCATATTCTAAACCAGATTAAAAATCTGCACTATTCAGCGAATTTTGAAAAATCGAAAGTGCGTATAAAGGATAAGACCCCATAAACCTAACGTAATATTTAGTTAATTTCAAACGAAAAAAATCAAAATTGAAATGGCTGTAACTTTTTATGTTTTAATTCTTGTAAAAATGAGTTCAACTTTCTAAATCAGAGTAGAAAATTGCACTATTTAGCTCATTTGTGAAACAATCAAATGAAGTGCGTGGAAAGGATAAGACCCCATAAACCTAACGTAATATTTAGTTAATTTCAAACGAAAAAATTCAAAATTGAAATGGCTGTAACTTTTTAAGTTTTATTCTTGCAAAAAATGAGTTACATTTTCTAAATCAGCTTAAAAATGCACTATTGAGCGAATATGGGAAAAATCATAAGTTGTGCGTGGAAAGGATAGGACCCCATGAAACCTAATGCAATATTTAGTTAATTTCAAAGAAAAAATTCAAATTGAAATGGCTGTAACTTTCGAAGTTATCATTCCTGCAAAAATGAGTTGCATTTTCTAAAGTATAGTTTGAAATTGCACTATTGAGCAAATTTGTGAAAATATCGAAGGAAGTGCGTGGAAAGGATAAGACCCCGTAAACCTAACATAATATTTAGTTCATTTCAAACGAATCATTCAAATTGAAATGGTTGTAACTTTTTAAGTTTTCATTCTTGCAAAAAAAGTTACATTTTCTAAATCACTTGAAAAGCTGCGTATTCAGAGAATGTTTTAAAAATCGAAAGTGCGTGGAAAGGATAAGACCCCATGAACCTAACGTAATATTTAGTTAATTTCAAACGAAAAAAACAAATTGAAATGGCTGTAACTTTCTAAATTATCATTCCTGCAAAAAATGAGTTGCATTTTCTAAATTAGAGTATGAAATTGCACTACTGAACAAATTTGTGAAAAAATCGAAAGAAGTGCGTGGAAAGGATAAGAACACAAAAACATAACGTAATATTTACTTAACTTCATTCGAGAAAATTCAAAATTGAAAGGACGTAACTTTTTATGATTTAATTTTTACAAGAAATGAGTTGCATTTTCTAAATTACCTTAAAAACTGCACTATTGTGCGAATTTGGGAAAAATTCAAAAGAAGTGCGTGGAAAGGATAGGACCCCATAAACCTTCCGTCATTTTTAGTTAATTTCAAACGAAAAAATTCAAAATTGAAATGGCTGTAACCTACTAAGTTATCAATCCTGCAAAAAAAGGGTTGAATTTTCTAAATCAGAGTAGAAAATTGCACTATTGAGCGCATTTGTGAAAAAATCGAAAGAAGTGCGCTGAAAGGATAAGTCCCCATACACACTAACGTAATATTTAGTTAATTTCAAACGAATCATTCAAAATTGAAATGGCTGTAACTTTCTAAGTTATCATTCCTGCAAAAAATGAGTTGCATTTTCTAAATCAGAGTATCAAATTGCACTATTGAGCAAATTTGTGAAAAAATCGAAAAAAGTGCGTGGAAAGGATAAGACCCCATAATCCTAACGTAATATTTACTTAATTTCAAAAGAAAAAATTCAAAATTGAAATGGCTGTAACTTTTTAAGTTTTATTCTTGCAAAAAATGAGTTGCATTTTCTCAATCAGCTTCAAAATCTGATAAGTTATCATTCCTACAGAAACTGGTTTGCATTTCTAAATCAGAGTATGACATTGCACTATTGAACAAATTTCTGAAAAAATCGAAACTGCGTGGAAAGGATAAGATCTCATATACCTAACGTAATATTTAATTAATTTCAAACGAAAAAATCAAAATTGAAGTAGCTGTAACTTTATATATTTTCATTCTTGCAAAAAATTAGCTGAATTTTCTAAAACAGGGTAGAAAGATGCACTATTGATCGAATTTTTGAAAAAATCGAAAGTAGTGCGTGGAAAAGACAAGACCCCATAAACCTAACGTAATATTTAGTTAATTTCAAAAGAAAAAATTCAAAATTGAAATGGCTGTAACTTTTTAAGTTTTCTTTCCTGCTAAAAATGATTTGCATTTTCTAAGTCAAAGTATGACATTGCCTATTAAACAAATTTGTGAAACAATCGAAAGAAGCGTGTGGAAAGGATAAGACCCCCGATAACCTATCGTAATATTTTGTAAATTTCAAACGAAAAAATTCCAAATTGAAATGGCTGTTACTTTCTAAGTTATCACTCCTGCAAAAACTGGTTTGCTTTTATAAATCAGAGTACGACATTGCACTATTGAGCAAATTTGTGAAAAAATCTAAAGTAGTGCGAGGAAAGGATAAGACCCCATATACCTTACGTAATATTTAGTTAATTTCAATCAGGAAAATTCAAAATTGAAATGATCATAACTTTTTATGATTTCATTTCCACAAGAAATGAGTTGCATTTTCTAAATCAGCTTAAAAACTGCACTATTTTGCGAATTTGGGAAAAATTGGAAAGAATTGCGTGGAAGGATAAGACCCCATAAACATAAAGCAATATTTAGTAAATTTCAAACAACAAAATTCAAAACTGAAATGGCTGTAACTTTTTAAGTTATCATTCCTGCAAAAACTGGTGTGTATTTCTAAATCAGAGTATAATTGCACTATTGAACAAATTTGTGAAAAAATCGAAAGAAGTGTGTGGAAAGGATAAGACTCCCGAAAACCTAACGGAATATTTTGTTAATTTCAAAGGAAAAAATTCAAAATTGAAATGGCTGTACCTTTCTAAGTTTTCATTCTTGCAAAACATGAGTTGCATATTCTAAACCAGATTAAAAATCTGCACTATTCAGCGAATTTTTGAAAAAATCGAAAGTGCGTATAAAGGATAAGACCCCATAAACCTAACGTAATATTTAGTTAATTTCAAACGAAAAAAATCAAAATTGAAATGGCTGTAACTTTTTATGTTTTAATTCTTGTAAAAAATGAGTTCAACTTTCTAAATCAGAGTAGAAAATTGCACTATTTAGCTCATTTGTGAAACAATCAAATGAAGTGCGTGGAAAGGATAAGACCCCATAAACCTAACGTAATATTTAGTTAATTTCAAACGAAAAAATTCAAAATTGAAATGGCTGTAACTTTCGAAGTTATCATTCCTGCAAAAATTGAGTTGCATTTTCTAAAGTAGAGTTTGAAATTGCACTATTGAGCAAATTTGTGAAAATATCGAAGGAAGTGCGTGGAAAGGATAAGACCCCGTAACCTAACATAATATTTAGTTCATTTCAAACGAATCATTCAAATTTGAAATGGTTGTAACTTTTTAAGTTTTATTCTTGCAAAAAAAGTTACATTTTCTAAATCACTTCAAGAAGCTGCAGTATTCAGAGAATGTTTTAAAAATCGAAAGTGCGTGGAAAGGATAAGACCCCATGAACCTAACGTAATATTTTAATTTCAAACGAAAAAACAAATTGAAATGGCTGTAACTTTCTAAATTATCATTCCTGCAAAAAATGAGTTGCATTTTCTAAATTAGAGTATGAAATTGCACTACTGAACAAATTTGTGAAAAAATCGAAAGAAGTGCGTGGAAAGGATAAGAACACAAAACATAACGTAATATTTTACTTAACTTCATTCGAGAAAATTCAAAATTGAAAGGACGTAACTTTTTATGATTTATTTTACAAGAAATGAGTTGCATTTTCTAAATTACCTTAAAAACTGCACTATTGTGCGAATTTGGGAAAAATTCAAAAGAAGTGCGTGGAAAGGATAGGACCCCATAAACCTTCCGTCATTTTTAGTTAATTTCAAACGAAAAAATCAAAATTGAAATGGCTGTAACCTACTAATTATCATCCTGCAAAAAAGGGTTGAATTTTCTAAATCAAGAGTAGAAAATTGCACTATTGAGCGCATTTGTGAAAAATCGAAAGAAGTGCGCTGAAAGGATAAGTCCCCATACACCTAACGTAATATTTAGTTAATTTCAACGAATCATTCAAAATTGAAATGGCTGTAACTTTCTAAGTTATCATTCCTGCAAAAAATGAGTTGCATTTTCTAAATCAGAGTATCAAATTGCACTATTGAGCAAATTGTGAAAAATCGAAAAAGTGCGTGGAAAGGATAAGACCCCATAATCCTAACGTAATATTTACTTAATTTCAAAGAAAAAATTCAAAATTGAAATGGCTGTAACTTTTTAAGTTTTATTCTTGCAAAAATGAGTTGCATTTTCTCAATCAGCTTCAAAATCTGATAAGTTATCATTCTACAGAAACTGGTTTGCATTTCTAAATCAGAGTATGACATTGCACTATTGAACAAATTTCTGAAAAATCGAAACTGCGTGGAAAGGATAAGATCTCATATACCTAACGTAATATTTAATTAATTTCAAACGAAAAAATCAAATTGAAGTAGCTGTAACTTTATATATTTTCATTCTTGCAAAAAATTAGCTGAATTTTCTAAAACAGGGTAGAAAGATGCACTATTGATCGAATTTTTTGAAAAAATCGAAAGTAGTGCGTGGAAAAGACAAGACCCCATAAACCTAACGTAATATTTAGTTAATTTCAAAAGAAAAATTCAAATTGAATGGCTGTAACTTTTTAAGTTTTCTTTCCTGCTAAAAATGATTTGCATTTTCTAAGTCAAAGTATGACATTGCACTATTAAACAAATTTGTGAAACAATCGAAAGAAGCGTGTGGAAAGGATAAGACCCCCGATAACCTATCGTAATATTTTGTAAATTTCAAACGAAAAAATTCCAATTGAAATGGCTGTTACTTTCTAAGTTATCACTCCTGCAAAAACTGGTTTGCTTTTATAAATCAGAGTACGACATTGCACTATTGAGCAAATTTGTGAAAAATCTAAAGTAGTGCGAGGAAAGGATAAGACCCCATATACCTTACGTAATATTTAGTTAATTTCAATCAGGAAAATTCAAAATTGAAATGATCATAACTTTTATGATTTCATTTCCACAAAAATGAGTTGCATTTTCTAAATCAGCTTAAAACTGCACTATTTTGCGAATTTGGGAAAAATTGGAAGAATTGCGTGGAAGGATAAGACCCCATAAACATAAAGCAATATTTAGTAAATTTCAAACAACAAAATTCAAAACTGAAATGGCTGTAACTTTTTAAGTTATCATTCCTGCAAAAACTGGTGTGTATTTCTAAATCAGAGTATAACATTGCACTATTGAACAAATTTGTGAAAAAATCGAAAGAAGTGTGTGGAAAGGATAAGACTCCCGAAAACCTAACGGAATATTTTGTTAATTTCAAAGGAAAAAATTCAAAATTGAAATGGCTGTACCTTTCTAAGTTTTCATTCTTGCAAAACATGAGTTGCATATTCTAAACCGATTAAAATCTGCACTATTCAGCGAATTTTTGAAAAAATCGAAAGTGCGTATAAAGGATAAGACCCCATAAACCTAACGTATATTTAGTTAATTTCAAACGAAAAAATCAAAATTGAATGGCTGTAACTTTTTATGTTTTAATTCTTGTAAAAAATGAGTTCAACTTTCTAAATCAGAGTAGAAAATTGCACTATTTAGCTCATTTGTGAACAATCAAATGAAGTGCGTGGAAAGGATAAGACCCCATAAACCTAACGTAATATTTAGTAATTTCAAACGAAAAATTCAAAATTGAAATGGCTGTAACTTTCGAAGTTATCATTCCTGCAAAAATTGAGTGCATTTTCTAAAGTAGAGTTTGAAATTGCACTATTGAGCAAATTTGTGAAAATATCGAAGGAAGTGCGTGGAAAGGATAAGACCCCGTAAACCTAACATAATATTTAGTTCATTTCAAACGAATCATTCAAATTTGAAATGGTTGTAACTTTTTAAGTTTTTCATTCTTGCAAAAAAAGAGTTACATTTTCTAAATCACTTCAAGAAGCTGCAGTATTCAGAGAATGTTTTAAAAATCGAAAGTGCGTGGAAAGGATAAGACCCCATGAACCTAACGTATATTTAGTTAATTTCAACGAAAAAAAACAAATTGAAATGGCTGTAACTTTCTAAATTTCATTCCTGCAAAAAATGAGTTGCATTTTCTAAATTAGAGTATGAAATTGCACTACTGAACAAATTTGTGAAAAAATCGAAAGAAGTGCGTGGAAAGGATAAGAACACAAAACATAACGTAATATTTACTTAACTTCATTCGAGAAAATTCAAAATTGAAAGGACGTAACTTTTTATGATTTAATTTTTACAAGAAATGAGTTGCATTTTCTAAATTACCTTAAAAACTGCACTATGTGCGAATTTGGGAAAAATTCAAAAGAAGTGCGTGGAAAGGATAGGACCCCATAAACCTTCCGTCATTTTTAGTTAATTTCAAAC
>JAJOZX010020999.1:0-27789 GCA_023014485.1 Bathynomus jamesi
AATATATATATATATATATATTATTTATTTTATAACATTTAATTTTAGTTTAGAAGCAAATTTAACATTAACTTCATTGAACTTAAAGAAACAAATAACATAGTTTACCTTCGAAAACGTCCATAATAGAAAATAATTATTTTACGGTAACTAGCTTATTTCGTTTACTATAATTATACAGTCTTTTAAACAGCTTATGATATATATAATATATATATATATATATATATATATATTATATATATATAGTGTAGATGAAGCCAATTAAATTCTACTTATTAATAAATAACTTTTTACACACAAACTACATCTTAACTGCAAACACCTTGCACATCAATTCTTATTATCATTATTATTATTATTATTATTATTATTTCTACAATGAAACGGGGTCGGGTCGAAGAACGGGTGAGAGATCTTCCCCCAATATATATATATATATATATATATATATATATATATATATATAAAATAAACGAGTAACAACTCATGCACACACACACACGCACACACACACACACACACGATGAAAGGCAGAAGCTAAATCAGTTCGAATCGTGTCCCTAGAGACCTTTTTCGGTCGAGGGATTATCCTTCTACAAGCTATTCGAGCAGAAATCACCACTGACTTCAGATATTAATATTGTCATTGTTATTACTTCTACAATGAAAATATTTACGCGTAATTTGTATGGTGTCATATAGAAATATAATGATTATATATATATATATATATAGTGTAGATGAATCCAATTAAATTCTACTTATGGCAGAGTTTGTTTCTAGTGAGAAAGGAAAGCCTATGTTCTTAGTGAATGGGTTTTATATGTAAGAGATCAGCAAAGCCCAGCTGTTCATCATTCCACATAATAAAATAAAGTGGTTGGCAGATAAACGGGTACCTACGTGTCCTAGTGGTTAAGACGCTGGGGCTGTTGATGGTTCCACGTTAAACTGTAGGTCTAAGGTGGTCATTACACATAATAAAAGAAAGTGGTTGGCAGATAAATGGGTACCCTACGTGTCCTAGTGGTTAAGACGCTGGGGCTGTTGATGGTTCCACGTTAAACTGTAGGTCTAAGGTGGTCATTCACATAATAAAAGAAAGTGGTTGGCAGATAAATGGGTACCCTACGTGTCCTAGTGGTTAAGACGCTGGGCTGTTGATGGTTCCACGTTAAACTGTAGGTCTAAGGTGGTCATTACACATAATAAAAGAAAGTGGTTGGCAGATAAATGGGTACCCTACGTGTCCTAGTGGTTAAGACGCTGGGCTGTTGATGGTTCCACGTTAAACTGTAGGTCTAAGGTGGTCATTACACATAATAAAAGAAAGTGGTTGGCAGATAAATGGGTACCCTACGTGTCCTAGTGGTTAAGACGCTGGGCTGTTGATGGTTCCACGTTAAACTGTAGGTCTAAGGTGGTCATTACCATAATAAAAGAAAGTGGTTGGCAGATAAATGGGTACCCTACGTGTCCTAGTGGTTAAGACGCTGGGCTGTTGATGGTTCCACGTTAAACTGTAGGTCTAAGGTGGTCATTACACATAATAAAAGAAAGTGGTTGGCAGATAAATGGGTACCCTACGTGTCCTAGTGGTTAAGACGCTGGGCTGTTGATGGTTCGGAGTTAAACTGTAGGTCTAAGGTGGTCATTACACATAATAAAAGAAAGTGGTTGGCAGATAAATGGGTACCCTACGTGTCCTAGTGGTTAAGACGCTGGGCTGTTGATGGTTCGGAGTTAAACTGTAGGTCTAAGGTGGAGTGGACAAAGAAAGTGGTTGGCAGATAAATGGGTACCCTACGTGTCCTAGTGGTTAAGACGCTGGGCTGTTGATGGTTCGGAGTTAAACTGTAGGTCTAAGGTGGATGGAACAAAGAAAGTGGTTGGCAGATAAATGGGTACCCTACGTGTCCTAGTGGTTAAGACGCTGGGCTGTTGATGGTTCGGAGTTAAACTGTAGGTCTAAGGTGGAGTGGAAAGCTTGACCTTCGTCAGAATGAACAATTCGGGCGGACCTTAGACCCACAGTTTAACGTTGAAACCGAATGTTATTTTTAAAATATAATTATGATATATTTCTTTATACCCTCTCGATTACATTAGTGACTAATGATGCGGGAAACTGAGTAAATGGAAATATTATTTTCTCGAAAACTATGGGTGATAGAAAACTTCTGAAACCATATTTGGAATCAATATCAAAAGTTCTATACGAATCACCAAATAATTTTCAAAGGAGAATAAGAGCATTAAATCTATTAGTGAAAATATAAAGATGCAATTACTCGTCCGTACCCGTTATAGCGGAATGGTACACGTCATAGCTCCACCCAGCTACATCGGCAGCCAATCACGACGAACATCTGGTCTTTTGGGCGGAGCTTGGCGAATGTGCATATAAAAGGGGATATTTTTCAGTTGGGAGTAACAGTAGCTATTTTCGCATCAGTGAATAATCATTCCTCAACCATGGACCTGTACGTCTCCCCAGATTTGTATGAAGAAAGTGATACTGCAGCATTAACTGCAGTTAGTCTTTTTAAGCGATTGATCGTGACGACTTATTTTCAACGCAAACCGTAGAAGATATTTGCAGTGAAGCTCCTTACAATCCGACGCAAGGGACTACCATAGAAATGTAAGTGTCCATAATTCGATTTTATATATATATGGAGAGTTGTAGTATTTCGTCAAATAGATACTAGTCAAAAATGTCAATCAATGTTATTTCCCCATCATGCTAAAATCGAAATTGGTAATCGAACCAAAGATATCTTCACATAATGGGGATCTGTCTGTATACTCTGTATATGTTTTAAAAGCATTATTCCTTTAAGGTCCGATGAGGATTTGACACGTGTTATACAATCTTTTGAAGAACCTCGGAATATGGATGATATACTGATCAGTCAGCAGTGTCACACATCCTCCACCATGGACCTGTACGTCTCCCCAGACTTGTATGAAGAACGTGATACTGCAGCATTAACCGCAATTAGTCTTTTCAATGCGATTGATCGTGGCGAATTATTTTCAACGCAAACCGTAGAAGATATTTGCAGTGACGCTCCTTACAACCCGACGCAAGGGACTACCATAGAAATGTAAGTGTCTATAATTAGAATTTTATATATATATGGAGAGTTGTAGTATCTCGTCAAATAGATACTCGCCAAAAATGTCAATCAGTGTTATTTCCCCATTATGCTAAAATCGAAATTTTTATGGCGTTCACTCCTCGAACCAAAGATATCTTCACATAATGGGGATCTGTCTGTCTGTATACTCTGTATATGTTTTAAAAGCATTATTCCTTTAAGGTCCGATGAGGATTTGACACGAGTTATACAATCTTTTGAAGAATCTCGGAATAGGGAGGGTATACTGATCAGTCAACAATGTCACACCGAAATAATGTAAGTGTTTTTCGATCTTTTTGGGATAAGAAGACACAATATATTTTCATAAATTTATTAAATGAAAGAAATCAGTACAATAAACGAATATACCGTTACAAATATACGAACAAAAACATTATAATATACAACGAGTACGTACAATTGGAAAACGGTTTTTTATCTGTCTGCATACCATTTCATCGTTTCGGCGAGTGTGACACGGGTCAAATAAATTTAAAAAATTTATAAATTCTTTATCATTTGACATATGCATGAGAAATGAGACACAGTACATTCCGCAAACATTAGTAAAATATCCTTGCATGCGAAATGGGGTCCACACAACTTCGGGAATATGTAACTGAGCGAGAAATTTTACAATAATAGGGTCACTCCAGGGTTGAGTACCGAGTGAATCAAAATAGTACAGGCGCTGTCTATTTTTAAAATAGACAGCGATCCAGTGAATCCCTTCATTACCGATGATGTCTGTGTTCACAATAAGACTACCGCATTCTCGCGTACTTGGCAAACTCAATGTTTCATTCTTCGCAAACACGCCGATAAATTTGGAACGTGTGACTCGCTCCATTACTTTCTGAAGTGTATTAGCATCCATTTTAAAAGTCAGTGATAACGCTTCTAAATCTATCTACTTCTATTAGGGCTTGCGATTCGAGATATACTAGTACACTAATAGGAGCGTCTATAGGCTTGGCGAATTCCAGCCGCACTGAGATGTTACCGCTCTGCTGTGGGGTTAAATGGGTATTTACGCTAGCAGATAAGTCAGGTGTAATGTCAAACGGGTAAAGGTTAAATTGATCAATGAATTCTTCCTGCGTTACCCCATTACCAAGCTCATCACAATCACCTGCAATATGGGTCAGATTACTATAGGCTCTGGCACAAAGAGGTAACACAGCGTCTGATGAATAGTCCGTACCCATTGTTCCACCCAAAGCAGTGCCATTAACGTATAGAGTTATATTTTTAAGTCCGAAATTCTCGAATTTAAAGGCACTCTTTTTATATTTTCCATTCACCGAAGCGTGGTCCTGCATGCCGATTAATATCCTTTTAGGAAGATTTCCCAGGGCAATGTTTTCTATCTGCTTCGATGCCAACCCTGCAGGAACCGTATATAGTTTGATCTGCACTCTGTTAATAGGATATTTCACTGTAGCGTTTAGTAAATTTTTCTCAATTTCTAGTTGTTTTGGTGAACTTAATTTCACTCGCCGTACGCGGAGGTATGTGTCCATAATGTGAACCACAACGGACTTTGCACCCTCTTCTTGATTCGCATCCAGATTTAAGCAGATCTCAGGACTCGTGCGGGTGAGCTTTATTTTCATATCCACCCCGTTCACAAGCAACTTCTCCTGGAAAGTGAAATCTGTGTGCAACCGTCCAAAACACTCGTATATTTTCTTTTTAGAATTTTTAAATTTGTCCTTTATACTATTTTCATCTTTAGTTTGATAATATCCCTCCACTTAAAAAGGTAGCCTTCGCTTCTTTGGAAAAGTTGAGGACATTTTCCAAATAGGCTCGTAGATGATAGTACCCCGTGCCTGCCTGCCGATATGTTGGTCTGATTTAAATATACGTCACACTGGTTGAATATGGCGTGCAGAAAGTTTGTTTCAGGGTATACAGCATATTTGTCATCGCAGACCGTTCCATCAGAATGGGCTATACGTAGCTTAGCGTACATGTGCACACAGCTTGGATCAAAAAAGTAAGGACCTGAGCTGGGTATCACGAATTCTATAGGTGCACTCGGGGAACTAATTGTGTTTAAAGGGTTAATTGTAATAAAGTCACTGTGCTCAATAGAAACTTGGGTTGGCGGGAGCTCAAAAAAGGACAGCTCCGATTTACAGCATTGTGAACTACATGGGTGGATGAAGCGTGCCATGGCGAAATAGTGACTCCTCTCTCGACAAGTGGTAAACAAACTATGATTCATGAGATCAATATCCTTAGCTTATATCAGTCAAAAAAGTGGTCAACCATAGGTTTCATTCGCTTACAGCATTTCTTTTTGATAGCCTTTTACGTTTAATACCACGTGACCCCTTCTTCTTCCGGGGAGCCCTCTTCTTCTTCCCGCCACCACGCATTTTTCTCTTTGCATCTTTGATGATTTCGTTCCGTGTACGCTTTAAATGTTTTTTTAGAGCTTCTTTAGGTTTAGCCCCGGCCAATATGTCTTCTGCAGTGTTAAGGCCTGATTGTAGCGCTTTCCTTCCAAGGTATCTGGCACCCCTCTTCAGCAAAGGAACAGCCGTACGTAGTATGGATGAAAAAATGGATCCAAGTCCACTACCGCGCTGGTATCGCATCCCTCGATAGACGGTGAAAGGCTTTCTATCCATTATAACTCAGTGCGTCGAAAGTGTAGCTTCACTGTTAAGCTCCCGTTACCGAATGGGAAGTTTTCGCCCTCAATCGTTCTTATATATATTGTGATATTGGTTATTAAATTAGTTGCGACATTCACATAATGGGGTCTGTCATATGTAATACTCAAACTCCTTCCTCTATGGTTGGGGATGTGAGCAATGCGCAGCAGGCGTGCCTGGGTATCCCCAACAAACTGGTGCTCCACTATATTACTGTAAATATAGCACATGTCTGGGGACCTTTCAGCCAATTTCTCCATCTTCAATTGATACATTAATCTGGACAAGTTATACTGTGTCTCGTGAAATGTGTCTCTTTGGAAGGCTGCGCTATATCGGCCGTTGGTTAGAATTTTGAACTTTCTATGTTCTTTAAGACGTCTGTTAGTCTTTGATTTTAGGATTAGTGTATGTGCAGGGTTGTTTACGATTTCATATACTAAATCATTCGTAAGGTTTGAGTTTCTTAAACTTACGTTTAAGCCTCTCACAACATCCTCGGCCGAACCATATTGACCCGGCCCTAGTCTTACTTCTGTACTGTAATACCGTGCAATCTTAGTCCGAGCGATGCGCATAGTTTCATCCATAGCTACCCCAGCTTTTTCACACTCGTCAATGTCTCTAAGAATCGTAAAAACGGTTTCTTTATGTTCAATATTTAAAAAGACGGTGTCCAGCTGAATTTCGCATATCCCCACCTCATACGAATCACGACCCAATTCAATGTGCCCATGGAGTTCTGTTACAAAGTTGGCTAGCGTGTTGTTAGGGTGTACAGACAGGGACGAGGAGGACGGGAGTGTGACGTAGAAATGGTTAGGAGCCATGTTGCATACTATTTAAGCTTCATTATTGCATCAGCTTTTATATAGGTGTTGAAGCTTTCTGGGTACCCTAGCCATTTCACCAGGTACATTTTTCTCCTTCCTGAACCTTTGCTTCCTAAAATTTTCTCAATTTTAAACACATTTTTTTCTAAATTAAACGCAACTTTCTGCAATTCCTCGCGGTAAAAGCCTCCTGAGATTTCTTCCCCATTCAAATCTTCAATGTAATACATCATTATCTCACCTTTAGGTCTCACAGCCCTAACTTTAAAAATCTCGCGTGTCCATCCTTGCTCAAAACCCTTTGCGAATTTATTCCCCGAACGCGACAGCCTTACATAATCATTGATTTTGAAGCGCACAGAGTGTGGTGGTGGTGGTGGTGATCCATCTCTTCTCGGGAGCGTACCTCTTTCTAAAACTTCGTTAGGTGTTGCCCCAATCGTGCGATGGTGTGAGCGGTTGTAGGATGATGCCAATGATTCCAGAATGTCTAGAAATCTGTATGTGTTTTTATGTGTAAAATAACGGTGCATGCGTTCCTTTATGGTGCGCTGAACTCTTTCAGCTAAAGAAGCCTTATGTATAGAATTGGTTGTGTAATAGCTGATATTAAACTCTGTCAACATATTCTGAAAAGCACGGCCTATAAACTCCTTCCCCATATCCGTACAAAAATAGCCAGGAACCCTGTTTTCTTTTAACATTAGCGTTTTGGTGGCTTTAGCAACTGTTTCAGGTGATTTATTTTTCAGAGGAACTAGCCACAGATATCTAGAGAATACGTCTATTATGAATAGAATGTAGCGGTAACCATCGTTATACACAGAATATCTTTGCATGTCTGTTAAATCTGCTTGCCAAATAGAATCAATCGAGGAAGCCGTTGTCTTGGCTGTTTTAAACCTTTTTCTCACAGGCTTATGAAGCGTATAAGCGTCCTGCTCCCTCAAAAATCTTTCAACATCTTTTTTTCCTACTCCGTAAACACTTCTGTACAGTCTATCTACGCCGCCGTAAGAGGATGGGGTAGAAATGTCATAATAGCGTTTAGTTAATACGTTAGCCATTTGCGTATTTTAGAGGCACGTGGGTAGGGTTGGTTTAACCTCTTCTTGCTCCTCTTCAAAGGTGTTACCGCCGGGGGTGACGGCGCCTTCAATTGTGTCACAGGCGTTGCATGTTCCAAGTCTTTTAACCTGTTCAGATTTCCTATCAACGTTTTAGGGACATTTATTTGTTGTAGTCTTGCTTTAATATGCTTCCATCCTGATGGTGATGGCCTATCCCACTTTCTCACCAGATCATGGACAATGTCTACGATATTCGATCCCTGTACCTTTGATCCTTCCACAATGATCTCCCCTGTATCGGTCCATTGTATGGCGGGATCCTCATTCAATAGATTATAAAGACTTAAGCCTTTACTCCTCAATGTAAGTGGGAGGGTATTTTTTAATACATGTTCGATATGTTGTGTGGCTAATCTTTTTGGTTGGTCAGCTGTGTCGTCGGGTACAGATCCTATGTCGCCATCGTCCCCCGTGCTGTGCCTAATAACCACAGGAATCTCTGTAGGGCTCTTATAATTTTCGTACTCGTGAAGAAATTTCTGCAGAGCTTCTTGGTATAAGATTCTTTTCTCATCAGGTGTTTTTTCACTGTTTAATAGGGCTAACAATTCGCTTTCCATTCTTTTAAGTCTGCTTTTACGGGGATCTAGATACGTGTCTCTTTGCAGTGAGGCGTACACCTCGTGGGGAATCACTACCACTTTCTTCATTATATTAATCTAGTCAGTAAAGGACCCAAAACTGAAAATAAGATGGGGAGAAATGACCCTCCTGTTTGTACAATAATTCGTTTTTTCTTCGCTACAGTTTGGCTTTTACGAGCGAGTGCACGTATTATGTTCTTGTAGCGGCGTAGGCGAGCCTTCTGATGGGTTTTCATTGATACATTGCAATTTATAACGTTAAGACAGATTTCACAGATGCATTTTAAAAAGTCGGCATCGATATTTTTAATAAACATCTGCTGCATTGCCCGGGCAGTCGATGATAGATTTTTATTAATTCACGGTATTTCTTTAGTCTCTTTGTCATTCTGGAATATACACCGTTTCAGGCTCGTTTGGAAATATATTCGTTCGCAGAAGCACTCTAAACGTGTTTCGCGGATGAAGGTCGCAAAGCAAATATCCGTAACGCGTGCTTGTAGCTTCTTTATAAACTTCCAAAAACTCCTTACGCTGATTCGGGAACATTTGATTGGCTAATACCCCAATTTGTGATACATCTCTACGTTGCGCGAATAAGACTAGATATTGCGTATTTAACGACACATCGCGCATGTATCTATTTTTGAAAAATAGATTCTGATTGATGAAGAACACGCTTATGTTAAGATGGTGGGAGAATACTGTAAATGTCTCGGCAAACGTTTTATCCATCTCCAACATGAGATCGTCAATTACAATGATTGTATGTTCATTTCCCTTTAACGAATTAACGTCATATACGCCTTTGTGGAACAAAATATCATCTTGGTACTCGTTGAACACTGATTGATACGTCGAATAGCACCATATAACTTTATGCACAAATTTCGAGAACATCTCCCCCTTTTCTTTAATGATTTTAAGCATAAACACAGTTTTACCACATCCTGTAGGTCCAGATATAATACATGTGGATGGGCTCGTGAATCTGAATTTTTCTACAGAGTCCATTTCTAACACGTCACACTCCTAAGTGAGTCATTTACAAAATATTACAAATTTTGAGTGCTGATCCTTATATTTCTTCTCCCACAGAACCGTGAATGACGATGAGGTAGAGCAGCCCATCATTACGGATGACCTCGACGACAGTGTAGTTGTGATCTCCTCCCCTGAACCCTCACCAGCGATACCGGTAACACGTCCAAAGCGGAGGTATGAGATACCCACGTCAGGTATAAAGCGACCGAAATACGCGTCTGTTGCAGCGGTAATAGATCCCCAACCCTCAACCTCTTACGCAACAACACCCCAGCAGCACCTAATATATCCCCTTATTCATCCGCCGCCCCCCGTTCTGTTAAGTCTACAATAATAGAGCCCCAACCATCAACCTCCTACGCAACAGGGCCCCCATCAGCAGCACCTTCCGCTAATATATCCACTAATTCCGCCCCCCGTTCTGTTGAGGATGGTATAACGCTGGAATTGGTGCGATCCGCAGCCCCCACCCCAGCCTTGACTAGAAATCGGTATAGAGTCAGGGTCGACCCTAGAGTCATGTATAGCAGTGGAATTGAGCGCGGACTACGCCGGGTTGTAGAGCATATTATAGAGTTTGCTCTTCAGAATCGTGACGAGCGTGAAGTCAGGACGAGTCTGTCCTTTGGATTCGGGTCAGATGACGGTGATGTAGACGATTATTGGGTGATAGTGCCATTTAGACGTTTGGCGGCTGAAGATGTAGAATATATATTAGGGCGTATAATGCAAGCCGCCCAAAGTAGTATAGCCTTCAATATGGACAACTTCACGGTAAATATTGACCATGTATACCGTGTTGCGGGTCATAGTGCCATACCGTATACTCTTAACTTCAATTCTCAAGCTATTTATAGACGGCATATAAACGTCGATCGTGGTTGCGGCTTTATAGCAGTACTCTTAGCACGTATGTTTACTGTACAAAATACACGAACTCAAAAAATTTGGTTGCCTACAGTCGTGGAGCGTGCCCGTAAACTAGCTGTAGACTGTGAACTTGAATTTGACTGTAATATGGGTCCTGAAGAGCTGAGAAGGGTAGAACAGGAAATGAATGTCCGCATAGTTGTGTTTGGGTTGGATGATCGTCGTAGGACTGTGTATGTTTTTAAAAGCTGTGTGAGAGATCGTACAAGGCCCCTACTTATTTTAGGATTGTCAGGGACAACGTATCTCCCCATCCGTAATATAAGGTGGCTTTACGCGAGTTATGACAAAAGTCGAAAATATGGGAGACATCATGATTTGTGTAAGGGGTGCCTCGAGTTTGCGGATGATATAGTGAGACATTGTAAAGAATGTCACATGGTATGTGAGCAGTGTAAAAGCACCAAATGTGAAAGCCGTGTAGTTGAAGCTGAGAAGAGAGACTGTGATGTGTGTAGACGCACATTTTTCAATAATAGCTGTTTTGATTTCCATAAATCAATTGGCACGTGCAGGAAAATGAGAATCTGTGAATGTGGTATGTTTCACACAATGGATAATTGGGGAAAATTTAAGCACAAGTGTGACGTAATTCACTGTCCTACATGCCAGGAGGAATATAAGGCGGATGGAGTAAAGCATGTATGTTATATGAAAGATGCTAAGCCTAAAAATAACCCTTGTATAACTGTATACTACGATATAGAAACATATACGAACGCTGAAACCAAAGAGGTAATTCCACATTTACTTGTGAGCCAGACTATCTGTGATGAGTGTATGGATATCGAATGTGACGAGTGCCCCAAATGTGGTAAACGGACAAACGTTTTTAAAACGAATGTCAGCGATAGTCCTGTGAAACTATTTGTGTCCTATATTGTCAAGTTAGCCGACAAGTTCAAAAAAATGACTGTGTATATTCTCGCCCATAACGGGGCAAAGTTTGACACGCAGTTCCTTTATAAGGAGTTGCTTGAACACGAATCCTCTGAGATATTTACAGGTGATCCATTGAAAAGAGGCAACAAATTAATACAGATGCAGATAAGAGGCAATGTACAATTTAAAGATACTTTATTATTCACACCTTGTAAATTAGCAAAGCTACCCAAGGTGATGGGGTAGCAGCTGAAGTTTCCAAAGGATACTTCCCATACACTTTCCTCACCAGCGAGACTTTAAACTACGTAGGCCCACCACCCCCCAAACATTATTTTGACTGTATGGATGAACGTGAAGACTTTGATCGATACTACGACAGTTTTAATGAAAGTAACCCTTATAATATAGCTGATGAATGTGAGCGTTATTGCGTGAATGATGTGCGCGTGCTTAGAGTATGTTTCCAGGCCTTTAGAAGGATGTACATAGCCCGTTTCAAATGCGATCCACTGCAAGTCGCAACCACCATCGCATCATTATGTTTTACGGTGTTCAAGAATAACTTCATGCCGAAAGACACCTTAGCCATTATTCACCGAAACAATCCCCGCAGTTACGGGCACAAGGCTATTTACTGGCTCATACACCTACAGCAACAGACAGGTGTATACATAAAGCACGCCCGCAACACGGGTGAAGTACCCATTAAGATTAATGGACGTGTTTTTTGGGTTGATGGGTTAAGTGAAAACCGTGTCACTGGTGTGAAGACTGTGTACTCCTTTAACGGTTGCTGGTGGCATGGATGCCCCCGTCCTGAGTGCGGAGTCACCGGAGATATCCACGGTAGGTCTCCTGCCGACTGTCTTGCATCGACCCGCACCCGCGATCAACTTATAGGATCACAGTTCACTCACAAAGTCTTGTGGGAGCATGAATATGATGCACGGATGGAGACAGACGAGGTGTACCGTGAGGAAATAAAAGCGATCAAGCGTTCAATGGTGCTGGATCCTCTCAAATGTGGTGATAGCTTGTTTGGAGGACGTACAAATCCTTTCAGACTATACTTCCCACCTACGGAGGGCGTGAAGCTCCATTACTACGATTTCTGTTCTTTATACCCATACGTGATGAAGAGCCATCCGTACCCCGTGGGCGCTCCTGAGAAACTGGTGGGACCTAGCCTACCATCCATCAATGAATTTTCAAAAAATTTGAATGATCGTTACTTTGGGATCTCTTTCGTAGACGTACTCCCCCCACGCAATTTATGGATGCCGATCTTACCTGTCGTTATCGACGACAAGCTCATGTTTCCCCTGTGCGTGAAGTGCGCGGAAGAGGATAACGGCGATGTAACCATATACCCCACCAGCGTAAGATCAGAGGCGTATATACAAGTCCTGAGTTGGCCCTAGCCGTGCGCCATGGTTATAGAATACTGAAGATACATGAGGTGTGGAGGTTTCAGAAGCTACCCAACCTTTTCACACCATATATAAACACCTTTTTGAAGGATAAGGTTGAGGCATCAGGGTATCCGCGAGGAGTTGATACCGAAGATGAAAAGTCTGCCTATATTCAACGTTACCGCGACCGCGAAGGTATACAACTTGATCGTGTCCAAATTGTAAAGAATCCTGGCAAGCGCTTTAGTGCAAAGTTGTGTCTAAACAGTCTATGGGGAAAATTTGCGCAGAATACCGGCAGAGGGAGCATTCATTTGGCACAAAGTTATAGCGATGTCTGGGATTATGCCAATGCCCCCGATAAAGAGGTCATGGAGATCGTAAATGTAGGTAATACTTACGTAATAAAGTACAACAACACTGAATTTGCCACAGATACCTCAAGGGTTACAAACATACCTGTGGCCAGCTTCACAACAGCCTACGCCCGTATAAAACTTTGGGGTCTATTGCATCTCTTGGGCGGAGAGTATTGTATGCCGATACAGATAGCGTGATATTCACAGAGAGGGAGGGTGAATACATGCCCACTATTGGGGAGTTCCTCGGCGAGCTCACTGATGAGATCAAGGATGAGTATGGGGACAACGCATACGCCGACTCTTTTGCCTCAACAGGACCTAAGACTTATGGGGTACGGGTCAGGGTGGGGGAGGAAATGAAATATATCGTGAAGGCAAAGGGTATTACGCTCAACCATGCGAATCGGGAGGTTGTTAACTTTGAGTCGTTGAAGGATCTAGTATGTTTGGATGAACAACCTCCCCAACTAATTGTAGGCACCCACAATTTTCGGGCGCAGAAGCTGGGGGGCGTGAAGGAACTTAGGGGTACGATGGTGTGCCGTAACACCTATAGGAAACGTTACCAGTTACCTGGTACCTATGATACCGTACCCTTTGGATACCAATGATGCTTCTAACTCACACGTCTTGTATATAATCGTATCTATTTGTAAATATATATATATATAACTTGAATATCTCGTTTATTAAATCGTATTTGTAAATATATATAACTTGAATATCTCGTTTATTAAATAAATCATGTTTCAAATAGCGTTTCACTTTCTCCTTTGTGTGTGTGTGTGTGTGTGTGTGTGTGTGTGTGTGTGGTGGTGAAAGTTCTAAGCTCCGCCCACTGTAAGACCGTGAGTCATGCTACTATCTGGGAATCCCTGCGTGGTCAGTCGACCGCAGTAAGCCCGAGAGATCAGACGTGTATTCAGATCAGACGTGTATTCAAATGGCTACCTTTAATATTGCTTGTACTACGTTTACGAAATGGTATTCAGTAAAGTGCCAGGATGTGGTGGATACCGAAAAACTTCCTATTCATCCCTCCTATGCCTCTTTTAAAAACACATTGGATTGTGCGAAGTTCCAAGATGTACAAATACTCTACGGATGTTCTGGTGAGACCGTTGAAGGCTTTCGTTGCACAGACGATGTGCTGAAGTATACTGCAGAGCTAAACTTTATAAAGTCTCACATACACCGTGAAGTAAAAGAAACAACGCGTGCAGAAGAGAAGCAGCAGGTATGGATAATGAGTCTTGCTGATGGGTGGTGTGACAAGCGGTATTACGTCATGCTACACCATGTCGATTACTCATACCCTACGACTGGAAATGTGAATCTCGTGATCATGGACAATCTTAAGTATTTTTATCACTATATTAACGTATATCATGATGAGGTTCGTAGTGAGGTTGTGGCTAGTGCCCTGCGTGAATTTTTAACAGAGTTTAGAGACGAGTATCGTTTGATGGGCAGAAAGGAAAAATATGAACATATGTTCCTCTCAAATAGTGCGCCGGAGTGTGGAGATATTTAGTAAAACGTTCCTAGTTCTTATCCAAAATGTCTGGTGCGTAGGCTGGTAGTGATATTCTTGTACCGGTACAACAATTCGACTCGCGGAACAAGCCCATTCACGTATCATCGAGTCAGCCGCCCGTCGAACCATTCCTGCCTACCTGCGTGCCTCACACGGCTCATAGTTATCTCAGAGCTTGAGCCGAGTGGACGTGCGCTCTTCGAATACGATGGAACTTCCTTTGAGCAGCATTCTCAACGCCTCGTACGATGTGTCCGTGACGAAATCGTTGCGCGTGTTCAGGCGTAATTCCGGTACCATTAGCTATGTACTGGAAACGGAATGTAGACCGACAAACAAACGGGTTTATTTAAGTATCGAGGAGATGAATAGAATCTTTGTGATAGTTGAGAAGTGGAGTGAAGATCGTTATAAAATACCTGCTAACGTAGGTACAAGAAGAGAGCAGATTAGTGACGCACCCTCATACGCCGTTGTATGTACGTTGTGTATAAATAACGATCGGCCGTGCATTGATATACGGTTGATGTGGAAGAATGCTTCTGATAATAACGCTCTTATTCCTACGCGAAACCGTTTCATCCTCGACAGAATGTTTGAAATCGTCGGATTCCGTAAACTGAAACCTATATTAGACGCGCGTGTTACGGACATGCTTTATTTTGATACAGTACTTGAATACGCATACACCGCTCTGCTCGATGGGTTTACCGAGTGTAGGGCTGGTGAGAATGGTCTAGTGCTGGATGTTTATTTAAAAAGTTTAGACTCTTTGAAATACCATGAACTTTGGTACAAAGCAATTGATCGGTACAAGGCTGAGCTCACCTACACCGTTCACCCTGAAGAACTATTTCTTTATATAACGCGCAGTTGTCGTAACGATTTAGAAGATTATTTCAATTGCCGCTATGTTGAGTGAGTTCACGATTGAAAAGCTCGAGTCGGTAGAAATAAACCCTCGATTGGAAAAGCGTTCTTATAAACTTGTGTTTAATAATGTAGCTAACGATGAACTCTTTGTGCGTGCTTTTGATTGTATTCTAGACGTATTTAAAGATGACTTACCAACCGGTTGTAAAGTGGGAACAAAAATAGTACTGAACGATATGAAAGCCCTTCATATCGAATACAGGTTTCCCTATACTTTAAGCGGTGAAATATTATTAAGCCGCATATACTGCGTAATGCAGAGCAATAATGATGTAATTGTAAACTCGATTAAGACCGAGTTTAGTATTTTGAAAAAAAAGTGAATTGTATTTATATTTTGCTTGACATTTCTCCTGTACTGATTATACGCATATTTCTATTGAAATGTATATTTATTTGAAAAGTATATTTATTTTATAAATATATCTCCATAATTGTGTGTGTGTGTGTATTTCTCCTGTACTGTTATGTACATATTTCTATTGAAGTGTATATTTATTTGAAATGTATATTTTATTTTATATATATATCCATAATTGTGTGTATATATTTCTGTTATATGCATATTCCTCAAATGTATATTTATTTTCTATATATTTATAATAAAAAGAATGATGCAATGTTGTTTATTGTTATGCCTTCTACTACCGGTATTCGAAATATAATAATGTATACAGTGGTATTGCGGTATCTGGCAACATTTAAGCCTTCTAAGCCAACTGGCTGATTAGAGTCTATAATAATGTATACAATAATACTGCTAAAAGAGGTATCTGGCAACTCAAGCCATTTACAGCCAACTGGCTGATTAGGCGTATATAATAATGTATACAATAATACTGCTAAAAGAGGTATCTGGCAACTCATTTACAGCCAACTGGCTGATTAGGAGCTATAATAATAATAATGTATACAATGGTACTGCTAAAAAGAGGTATCTGACAACCATTTACAGCCAACTGGCTGATTAGGAGTCTATAATAATGTATACAATGGTATCGCGGTATCTGGCAACTCAAGCCATTTACGCCAACTGGCTGATTAGGAGCCTATAAAACAACGCCAACTCGGCTGAAGTCTTAATGTGCACTTGGCTCCTGCCAGGTGAACACCTCTCCTCCTTTCTCTCCTCCTCTCTCTCTTTCTCTTGGGGGATAACGCCGCCTCCAAGTTTCCCCCACCCCCCTTTGCAACAACCCCCACCCCTTGCAACAACCCCCTTTGCAACACCCCCCCCTTTGCAACAACCCCACCCCCTTTGCAACATTACATAATAACCTGCAACATTCTTGCACTCTCCCCTTTTGCGGCTATACTACTGAAGTTGCATACCATGTTATCTAAGTGAATTAAAAAGCTATTGATATTAGTATTAGGTGGTCTATATATTGCATGGACAGAATATACATTACTTTTGTCTTTTATATTAACAATCAGGTTTTCAGTATCACTATTACATACAGAAAATACTACGTTAGAGGCGTAAGTTTTATCGAGAGATACCCCCACCAACCTGATCATCTCTTACAGTATGATAAGCAACGTAATTATCTATATTACACAGGTTTTTAATGCTACTATTTAACCAGGTTTCTGTGAGAATTATAACACTAAATTTGACCGTAGAAGTTTTCAAAAGGGCCAATAAGTAGTTATAGTTCCTAGGTAAGCTTCGAATGTTTAGATTTAGCACTGAAAGATTTTTATAAATATCTTTTTGTAATACAAAGGCATTAAACTCATTCATCAATGAGACCATGCAATTGTCTACACCAGATTCCTGTTCCATTGACCTCGTTTTATCGAACCTCGTTTTAGGAGGGGAGGTTCTGGATGGCGTGGTTGGTAAAAGCATTGACTCTAAAACCATGCGATGAGAATTCGAGTCCCATTAGATCGTAGTTTCTTATTTTATTGCCATTTTCCATTCCAAATTTATGAGATGTTGTCATACTGAATTTTCTTTCAAAAGTAATTTACTGTGATTTGGTTCTAATTTACCTATCGTGAGTAGGTTAGTGAGAAAATAGTCCCCAAAGAGCTGTTAATTTAACCTCTCGATCAAATGTTAATCACAGATATTCATAAAAATGTGCACGAGGGCACATTGCTTGACTTAACAGAGAAGCTTATGTATTTTACTTTTATCTATGTTAATTACTAGTTGGTAAAGGAGGCAACCACTGGTAAAAAGGATTAAAAATATTTTGAACCGATTATTCACTGTTGGTACAGTTAATCAAAAACGTTTTGAAACTTTAAGTTTTAGCCATTGCTGTTATCGGAGATCTTGACTATAACAATGTTTTAGCACACTGAAAGAAAATGACGTTCGTTTTTACTAATAAAATGAACAAAAAGACACTAGTAAATATTCTTGGGGAACTCCATTTTCGTCAGATGTGTCACAGCGAACCGCTTGACAACTTAGTCAAATAGGATCCAGACGTACTACTACTACTACTAAATAATGATAATAATAATGATAATAATAATAATAATAATGATAAGGAAGGAGATATTTCTGAAAGAAGGTAAATAAGAAATAATTACTTTATCAACATTTTTTTTATCTTAACATTAAAGTAAATTCACCTTAAAAAAGCATTAACATGAAATGTTAATTTACCTCAAAACAAAGCAGTTATATAAGTGTGATATAAATATTCCAGATAAGGTCCAGAAAAAGTTTTATATTAAAAACTCCTTATCTTTTATATAGTAAATAATATAAACAATGATTCGCCACAGAAAATAAAATAAATAAATTGTTTAATCAAATTTATCTTTTGTTTTCTGAAAACTACATAAAATAACTCGAATGTTTATGACCTTGAATTTTTGCATTGAACAAAACATTTTTTTTTCTTTTTATCTTTTTCATCTATTTTTACACTGTTTTTCATAAATATTCTTTTTACCTATAATGACACTTCTTATCTATTCGCATCATTTAGTCTGGAAGATATTTCGCGCGCAATCTTTTCTTGTTTATTATTCAAAAGTATTTATTTCTGTTATTATTACGAAATATTTGTGGCGACTTTATCTTCATTCCATTTTTTTTATATCCTCTCATAGAGCGTTAATGAATGTAGTGAAGGATAAAGTATTTACCTCGCATTATACCGGGTGACCCATAATTCAGGAACCATAGGAATAATTGTATTTTTTTTCTAATAATTCTTTTACTTTCTAATAATGTTTTTGTTTTCTTTATTACTTTTTTGATGAAAAAAATCGAGTGGAGTGATATCTGGTGAACTGGGTAGCCATTCGATAGGACCTCTTCGGCGAATCCATCTGTTGGGGAACGTTTTATTAAGGTATTTGCGAACTTGCATGGCAAAATGAGGTGCACCGTCTTGGTGAAAAAACATGCCACGTCGTTTGTTTATCGGTACGTCATCCAGGTAATTCATCAAAAAGAAAATAAAGAAAAAACATTATTAGAAAGTACAGGAATTATTAGAAAAAAACACAATTATTCCTATGGTTCCTGAATTATGTGCCACCCGGTATATACCGGATGATTACAAATGATCTTCCCGATTTTAAACATTTATTATGAAAAAACTAACAAAGCTACAGCGAAAAGCAAGGTATACAAATAAAGAAGAACTCAAAACGTTTTATTTACAAGCTACTGAAGTTCAATATGAGCTCCTTCGTGGCTCTGCAGACATCAAAACGGTATTCTGTTTCTCTCCATACATTTTATAGCATATCATACTGAACTTTTCTAACAGCCTCACGTATCCTTTCCTTCAAATGTTCCAAAGTTGTTGCCATTGATGGAACAAAAACTCATTTTTGACATAGCCCCAGAGGAAGAAGTCAAGGGGGGGTTAGATCAGGCGAACGAGCCGGCCAAGGAATGGGCACCCCCCAAACGCCCGATCCAACAATCAGGCAATTGCCTATTCAGGAATGTTATAACCTCAAAAGAAATCACAAAAGGAGCTCATATTGAACTTCAATAGCTTGTAAATAAAACTTTTTTGAGTTCTTTATTTGTATGCCTTGCTTTTCGCTGTAGCTTTCTTAGTTTTTCATAATAAATGTTTAAAATCTGGAAGATCATTTGTAATCACCCAGGATATATATATATATATATATATATATCGTAAAGAACGACGCTTGTATAGGAGATATTCCGCGCAAGACGAGAAAGAGAAAACAACAAATGAAAAAATGAAGTACCACCTGGGAATCGAACCCGGGATCTTCCGATTGCCGGTCAGACGCGATAACCACTACACCATGGGACTCCACTCTTCCAAATGCCGTAATTCCTCTACATACTCGCAGAAACCAATGCCCCAAGGGGGCACCTCCCGCTTGCCGTAACATTATATACATTCAACTGCAAAGAACACGCAGTATAAATAACGTAAAGAACGACGCTTGTATAGGAGATATTCCGCGCAAGACGAGAAAGAGACAACAACAATGAAAAAATGAAGTACCACCTGGGAATCGAACCCGGGATCTTCCGATTGCCGGTCAGACGCGATAACCACTACACCATGGACTCCACTCTTCCAAATGCCGTAATTCCTCTACATACTCGCAGAAACCAATGCCCCAAGGGGCACCTCCCGCTTGCCGTAACATTATATACATTCAACTGCAAAGAACACGCAGTATAAATAACGTAAAGAACGACGCTTGTATAGGAGATATTCCGCGCAAGACGAGAAAGAGAAAACAACAAATGAAAAATGAAGTACCACCTGGGAATCGAACCCGGGATCTTCCGATTGCCGGTCAGACGCGATAACCACTACACCATGGACTCCACTCTTCCAAATGCCGTAATTCCTCTACATACTCGCAGAAACCAATGCCCCAAGGGGCACCTCCCGCTTGCCGTAACATTATATACATTCAACTGCAAAGAACACGCAGTATAAAAACGTAAAGAACGACGCTTGTATAGGAGATATTCCGCGCAAGACGAGAAGAGAAACAACAAATGAAAAAATGAAGTACCACCTGGGAATCGAACCCGGATCTTCCGATTGCCGGTCAGACGCGATAACCACTACACCATGGACTCCACTCTTCCAAATGCCGTAATTCCTCTACATACTCGCAGAAACCAATGCCCCAAGGGGCACCTCCCGCTTGCCGTAACATTATATACATTCAACTGCAAGAACACGCAGTATAAATAACGTAAAGAACGACGCTTGTATAGGAGATATTCCGCGCAAGACGAGAAAGAGAAAACAAACAAATGAAAAATGAAGTACCACCTGGGAATCGAACCCGGGATCTTCCGATTGCCGGTCAGACGCGATAACCACTACACCATGGACTCCACTCTTCCAAATGCCGTAATTCCTCTACACTCGCAGAAACCAATGCCCCAAGGGGGCACCTCCCGCTTGCCGTAACATTATATTGGTTTCTGCGAGTATGTAGAGGAATTACGGCATTTGGAAGAGTGGAGTCCATGGTGTAGTGGTTATCGCGTCTGACCGGCAATCGGAAGATCCCGGGTTCGATTCCCAGGTGGTACTTCATTTTTTCATTTGTTGTTTTCTCTTTCTCGTCTTGCGCGGAATATCTCCTATACAAGCGTCGTTCTTTACGTTATTTATACTGCGTGTTCTTTGCAGTTGAATGTATATAATGTTACGGCAAGCGGGAGGTGCCCCTTGGGGCATTGGTTTCTGCGAGTATGTAGAGGAATTACGGCATTTGGAAGAGTGGAGTCCATGGTGTAGTGGTTATCGCGTCTGACCGGCAATCGGAAGATCCCGGGTTCGATTCCCAGGTGGTACTTCATTTTTTCATTTGTTGTTTTCTCTTTCTCGTCTTGCGCGGAATATCTCCTATACAAGCGTCGTTCTTTACGTTATTTATACTGCGTGTTCTTTGCAGTTGAATGTATATAATGTTACGGCAAGCGGGAGGTGCCCCCTTGGGGCATTGGTTTCTGCGAGTATGTAGAGGAATTACGGCATTTGGAAGAGTGGAGTCCATGGTGTAGTGGTTATCGCGTCTGACCGGCAATCGGAAGATCCCGGGTTCGATTCCCAGGTGTACTTCATTTTTCATTTGTTGTTTTCTCTTTCTCGTCTTGCGCGGAATATCTCCTATACAAGCGTCGTTCTTTACGTTATTTATACTGCGTGTTCTTTGCAGTTGAATGTATATAATGTTACGGCAAGCGGGAGGTGCCCCTTGGGGCATTGGTTTCTGCGAGTATGTAGAGGAATTACGGCATTTGGAAGAGTGGAGTCCATGGTGTAGTGGTTATCGCGTCTGACCGGCAATCGGAAGATCCCGGGTTCGATTCCCAGGTGGTACTTCATTTTTTCATTTGTTGTTTTCTCTTTCTCGTCTTGCGCGGAATATCTCCTATACAAGCGTCGTTCTTTACGTTATTTATACTGCGTGTTCTTTGCAGTTGAATGTATATAATGTTACGGCAAGCGGGAGGTGCCCCTTGGGGCATTGGTTTCTGCGAGTATGTAGAGGAATTACGGCATTTGGAAGAGTGGAGTCCATGGTGTAGTGGTTATCGCGTCTGACCGGCAATCGAAGATCCCGGTTCGATTCCCAGGTGACTTCATTTTTTCATTTGTTGTTTTCTCTTTCTCGTCTTGCGCGGAATATCTCCTATACAAGCGTCGTTCTTTACGTTATTTATACTGCGTGTTCTTTGCAGTTGAATGTATATAATGTTACGGCAAGCGGGAGGTGCCCCCTTGGGGCATTGGTTTCTGCGAGTATGTAGAGGAATTACGGCATTTGGAAGAGTGGAGTCCATGGTGTAGTGGTTATCGCGTCTGACCGGCAATCGGAAGATCCCGGGTTCGATTCCCAGGTGGTACTTCATTTTTTTCATTTGTTGTTTTCTCTTTCTCGTCTTGCGCGGAATATCTCCTATACAAGCGTCGTTCTTTACGTTATTTATACTGCGTGTTCTTTGCAGTTGAATGTATATATATATATATATATATATATATATATAAAGTCCTTGTGTAGCTTTAAACTTTAATATGATAATTCACAGGCCTGCGATGGTTTTGTTGTCCAAAATATTTTATCATTATATAGTAATTTTGCACTCTGATTCCAAAAATAATAATAATTTTTCGCCATCACGTACAGATTTTTCACAAAATGTCATATTTCATATTACATATGTAAGTAATTTTCATTAAATATTGATTAAAAACTACTGCCTATAAATGTTTATAAATGCTTGGTTTCGCCAAGACATCAAAGAAATGGAGAAGAGATATCAGGGAAGGTGGAACATCAGCATGATGGCTGATTACTGCTGGATGTTGAAACGGGATACTCCAGAATTATTACATAAAAGAAAAGGAAAAGCGCGTACATTCGACACTAAAAGGCATCGATCTCGCGAGGAAACTCGGACAAATAAAGATGAATATGTAATTGACGTTAATAGTTAGGCTGACCATATTTCCTTGAGACAAAAACGGGACATTGGGATGGCAAAAAAGGGACGGGGGTTATGTAATATTCTGTATTCATGAAAAAGTAAGTACATAAACATATTGAGCTTACAATTATTCTTCAGTGACAGAACCCATACAGAACCCATAAAAAAAACGGTACTGTCCCGTTCAAAACGGTACGTATGGTCAGCCTATTAATAGTCTTCTTTCTTTTTAAAGTTGTTTGCATTTGTAATTAGTATACAAAGCGAAATAGGTACCTAATGTAAATTGAAATAAATAATATTTATTTATGTTGTTGTTTTTCCCTTCCAGTTTGCAGAAAATCCTTACGTGATAGAAAAAAAGGAAACCTTATTCGAAATCAGCGTCGTTGAATTATATAGAATCGGTTATTAGTAAGAAAACAACTCTTACAAAGTTCTCATTCGCAGGCCTGTGTAATTTTTAATATACACAAGATGGAAGCAAACTGTAAACGGTTTATGAAACCGTAATTATTAAAGTTTTTAGCACACTACATTACACTTTTCTAGGCTTCAACATAATCGTCCTCTTTTCTCGATACATCGTTCAATCCGATTTTCCAAAGGCCTGAAAACATTGTTCAGTTGCTACCGAGTGAGTTCATGAATGACATTTATGATCTTCGCCATGAGTTCATTCGAAGAATGTGGTTTTAATGATGTTATAATGTAATGTTATAATGTTTCAGACCAACAAAGACCCTAGGATCCACTCATGGCTGGTCAACCTGTGTTCGTAATTGTGCATTGTGTATGTCCTCCGTGGTGGCGGAGGGGACCTACAATTTACGTGGGTTCCGAACACAAGAACATAAGAAATTTATGTAAAACTGCCTGTACATTGGCAACGACCAATTTTTACAAACTAAAGAATTATCAATTTAAATAATTAATTATCGATTTAAAACTAAGGGTAGAATCTCTGGATCCAGAGGATCAAGTCATAATAGACTACTATCCACAAATATGTTACACTCTATATCTATTTATAACCGACATGCAATATGTCATATCCAAAGAATCCAGTCAATTTCATTACGGTATCCATCAATACCAGTACCTTGCCAACCAAAATAAGTCACGGTCCATATCGATTGCGGACCAAGTCAAAATTTACAACCATATACATTACATATATATACTTAGGAGGAAAAGTGTAGGTGTGGCTGTAAAGACTGTACAGTAATGTAGAAATATGTGTGCACCCATTTTGGGCCTCCCATTTCAGGTGTTTGTCGGCAAGTAAAGATCATGAGTTTTTCAATACCTCACAGTACTATGGGGGGCACCGCTCGGCAGAGGAATCTCTTTAAATGGGATATGTAAGGACAGAGAGTATCCCCTAACCCAAGATGCTGCCTCCTATATCCCACAACACTTGTGTTGAGCTGTGGGATCTATCACCACAAAGCCTTAATTTTACTACCTTAAACTATACTCAATCTATCAACATATGCGTCTAATCGATTTTTAAACATGTTTATAGACGTGCTACTAATTACTTCTACCGGCAAACTATTCCAGCTATTTACTATTCTATGCGTAAAAAAGTTTTGGCAACTGCTGTCTCGACCCTTCTACTTGTCAATTAACACCCGTTATTTCTTGTCCTATTATATTGAGATATTTCGAAAAAGCTATCTCTATCTACATGGACCCATAAAAAGTAGTCCAATGGGGAAAGGGTCAGTAAATATAGCGTGTGTGTCTTACTGAACTAATATACTCAAACCCACTCGTATTAGAGTTAAACCCACAAAGCTAAATTGGAACTTTACCCGCACCTGCCCTAGATCTCAAAACGATAAAGATGCAATGCCTTAATTTGACCTTGCCTTACTACAGACGTTTTCTATACGTTTCTACACAACGTAAAAACGTTAAGGTAACGAATTAAAGTATCTAAAACTCAATTACTAGCTAAAGAAACCTTTAAAAGGCCAATCAGACCCAGGTAACGCGAAGAAGATAATGGCCGGTCAGCCGATAATATCGTCCATCTAATTTGGCTTTAGTTTATACTTAAGCATCCTTTTAATTATTGTTTGAACAGTAATGGGAGTATATTGGGTCCTAAAATACCACCTAGAATGATTATTAGAAGAAAATAAAGATTAGGAATAGAGAAAGTACACACGCACACACACACACACACACACAATGGACGCCATCAAGATTGGAAGTCATAAAAGATTGTATCAATGTTTTTCAAGTAATTTACTTTTTTTTTTCGTTTGAAGCGAATTCAAATTGAATTTTTGCAAGTTTTGTAAAAATTCTATTTTTCTCTATTTTGTTCCGAGAATAACCATTTATACAAGTTTAAAAGTAAATTATTATAACACAATGTGTGTGTATATATATATACAGTACATATAATTGTGTACGTATTGTTCCTGGTTGTAAACTCGCTAAAATGCTTATAAGCTCACCGTTTACTCACTCATAAATATTTTGGCATTGTCTCGGTTATAAAGCGTGAATGAGCTCAGTAGTCTGCTGTGTGCCAAGTGGCGTATACATATGCAATATATATAAATACAGTCAGTGATATAGCTAATGGCACAGAGTCAATTGCACAGTCAAAGTAGACTGAATTCAGCGATAAAGTAAAGCCAACCCTGTTTTTCCAACTTCTCTATAGCCCATAATGGGCAAATCCGAAGTAGATATCGTAGCATAATTTTGTCTCATTTTAATAGAATTCTCTTCTCCAATTTTCATAAAGACAAACCGGCTTTCTGAATCTACAAGTTTGAATGGACAAATGAGATTGGAGAAGATTGGATTTTGTTTGCGGAATAGCAATGCAAAAGTCGAAAAAATTATAACTTTCGTCTTGTTTTTTTTCTTTTCTTTTCATTAAGAGGTAGTTATAATAGACAGTTTATTAAATAGTCTTTTGTTTTTAGAATTTAAAATCATTTCATCGCGTTCTTGTTTAGTATTTTAGGAATATGTAATTCTAGTGTAGTTCCCTTTATAATAGTGTTTTTAATCACTCGCGCGTGTGTGCACACACCACAAACACACATTTATTTATATATATATATTTTAGTATAAATTATATATATATATAATATATATATATATATATATATATATATATATATGAAAATTATTTCACGAAGTGACACGTGAAAATATTTATGATGAATAAAACCACGAAGGAAAAGAAACACAAAGTGGTGCTCAAGCGCTTTCGTCTAATGACATCCTCAGGAACACTGAGGTGAAAGGAGAGTTCAAGGCATATATAGGTTACAAAAATAAACATGTATATATATATATATATATATATATAGTAAGTATAGAAAAAATTGTGGGAGGAGCAACACATTTGTATGGAAAAATGACAATTTAAGCACTTTGCCCGAAATTCAAACATAAATTCAAATGGCTTGTTCCAGCCAATTTTTTATAGTTATTGTTCTGAATGGTAAACATGTCACAAAGAATAAAGAAATAAAAATAAATATAATATAAATTGGAAAATTTACAAAATAATGCCTTAGTGATATATACGTCACAGCCGAAATAACCATAAAGAAATAAACCAACAGATAAAAAAACCAAAATTGTAAGTGGAGTTTACAATTCAAGCTCAAAAGGAAAGTTTCAATCAATTTAATAGATATGCCAAATGATATATATGTCACAAAGAAATAAAGAAATAAACCAAAAAATAAATAAATAAATTGAAAAATAAATTGTAAGAGAGGCACACAAATTTATAAGGGAAAAATTACCAAGGTTTTTTAGTTATTGTCTGATCATACATACTATGGTCACAAACGAATAAAAAAAGTAAAGTAATATAAATTGGAAAACAAATGATGCCTAGATGATATATAAAAGAACTATAAAAATATATACAACATATACAAGGTATATACGAAAATATAAGCGCAATATATAAGGAATATATATATATATATATATATATATATATATAGATATATATATATATATATATATATATATATGCATAAGGGAAAAATTACCAAAGGTTTTTATAATTATGTCTGAAAAATCGGTAGGTCACAAAAGAATAAAGAAATAAAAATAAATATAAATTGGAAAAATTTACAAATAATACAACTACACATGTACACCCGCATACCAAATATATACATATACATACATACTGTATATACATACATACATACATATATATACATATACACATATATATATATATATATACATACTACCATACATACACATACATACATATACACATATATAAGAATAACGCATACAACAATAAATTGAAAAATAAATTGTAAGAGAAAACAGATTATAAGGAAAAAGACAAAACAAATTTTTACCACAGATTTAGCAACCTGCCCTTTTTTGTTAAATATATTCTGAAGGAATTCAGAGCAACGGATCGAGTTGAAACAGACCTTTACTCATGTTAAAGTTATTGTAAGTTGAATTATAGCCGACTCAAGAATATTTCTATTAACAATGTTGCTAGAGTGAACAAAACTGAAGCATTATTTCAATCAATACAATGGGATAACTCTGACAAATGGACAAAAAAGGCACTGGACAACTGTCCCGTTCTAACGGAATATTGATGCTGTTTTACACGCGTTTGCAAATCCTTTCCGTCTGACCTATGTAAAAGGAATCACATTGCTTACACCCATTTTATAGATAATGCCTAAATAATTGGTAGGGCTAGTTTTTTACTATGATGTTTTTCACAATATGTTATATGAACAACTACACTAATATCCAAAAGTTTAAGTACATTAGCAATGCCTAAGAAGCCCGGGAAAATGGAAGTACTAAAATATTCTTTGACAAGGTGCGAGTGTTATTATTCACACGATAGAAGG